>JAVQJF010104590.1:0-15645 GCA_036023855.1 Gadopsis marmoratus
TACTGCTGTAATAATACTGCTGTAATACTACTGCTGTAATACTACTGCTGTAATACTGCTGTAATACTACTGCTGTACTACTACTGCTGTACTACTACTGCTGTAATAATACTGCTGTAATACTGCTATAATACTACTCTACTACTACTGCTGTACTACTACTGCTGTAATAATACTGCTGTACTACTACTGCTGTAATACTACTGCTGTAATACTGCCTCCCTGAAAAATCTAATTTCTCTGTTTTACTAGAAAACCAAGCGTCAGATTAATTTTGGGATAAATTAAGTTTTCTCTTCACTCCACATCAACACTTCCGGTTTATAAATGCGGTTCTTTGCTTCCTGTGAATCGCTTGATAAATGTGTCCGTGTGTCTGTCAGGATCTGGTCTGTCTGTTCGACATCTACCTGACACCGCTGCAGGAGGAGCCCTTCCTCAGTAAAGACGAGGTAAATACAGATACACCTTTGAACCAATGAGGCGTCGGCTTGTTGTCGTCTGACTGCAGCGTCTCTCCCTCAGATGGAGGCGCTGTTCGGCAGCCTGCCCGAGATGTTGGACTTCCAGAGAGTTTTTCTTCAAACGCTGGAGGAGAGAATCGCCTCCTGTCCCAACTTCAGCAACCTGGAAACACCTGGACAGTTCAAGGTGACGACTCAGCAGCGCCACCACACATTCTTCCTGCTGGATTTAATCGGACCTGTTTATTTAAATGTTCTCTCTTTGTGCTCTCAGAAACTCCTCTTCTCGTTGGGAGGATCTTTTCTCTACTACGCAGACCACTTCAAGCACTATAGCGGCTTCTGTGCCAACCACATCAAAGTCCAGAAGGTGCTGGAGAGAGGTGAGGCCGCCCTGCAACACACGACACTCCATTTAAACTCTTTATTTATTATTCAGCAGCTGATGAATCGTGTCGCTCTTCTCCATCATTCTCACAGCGAAGACAGACGGAGCCTTCAAGCACTTCCTGGAGACGAGGAATCCGACCAATCAGCACTCGACCTCTCTGGAGTCGTACCTGATCAAACCTGTTCAGAGAGTCCTGAAGTATCCACTGCTGCTGAGAGAGCTGGTGTCTCTGACCGACCCTGAGAGCCCCGAACACACACACCTGACAGGTACACACACACACACACACACACACACACCTGACAGGTACACACACGCACACACACCTGACAGGTATATACACACACACACACACATACACAAACCTGACAGGTATATACACACACACACACACACGCACACACACAAACCTGACAGGTATATACACACACACACGCGCGCACACACCTGACAGGTACATGTGTAATGCATGCTGTGGCCTGCAGAGGTCTCTAGCAGCTCTTGTTGTTTATCTGAACACCTGTAACTTCAGCCGGGTGAATGTAAAGTGCTGAAGCTGTAGTTCCCCTGGTGTCCACACAGAGGCGCTGAGAGCGATGGAGAAGGTCGCGAGTCACATCAACGAGATGCAGAAGATCTACGAGGATTACGGCGCCGTGTTCGACCAGCTGGCTGCAGAGCAGAGCGGTCCTCACAAGCAGGTACAAACTCAGCACACACACTGACGGCGAAGGAGCCCGACAAACTTCTTATTACTGATTCAGCAGTTGATTGCTTTTCCAGTTGAATTTACAAAATGTCAAAAACTAGAGGAAACTGTCAGACAATAGATTGTCTCCCCCCCAGGTGACAGAAGTCTCGATGGGGGGCTTTCTGCTCCACTCAGCGGTGGTTTGGTTGAACCCGCTGCCCGGACTGCGGCGGCTGAGGAGAGAACCGGAGCTCACGCTGTTCGGTGGGTTCGGACGGACTCAGTAGCTCCAGTAGAGGAGGAGGAGGAGTGACCTTCCTCAGTGACGCTCGGAGCAGGACGCTGTGACTAACGTTGTGTTTCTTCCCTCAGTGTTCAAACGGGCCGTCATCCTGGTTTACCGTGACAACAAGCTGAAGAAGAGGATGGTGAGTGTCCTTCATCCCCTCAGAGGGGAATTACTGCAGCTTCACTGTGTTTCTATATAATGTGTATATGTAATGTGTGTATATATGGTACTGTATAATGTATTTTGTGTGTTGTCTGTTGGGCAGACCGGCTCTCGCTCAGCTGATCTGGAACCCTTCAGGTTCCGCTGGTTAATCCCAGTTTCAGCGGTTCAGGTCAGAACGGCCAACATCACAGGTCAGTGACTGAGCTGCATTTAGTACTGTGTACCTGTACTTTAAGTACTTTTTCCTCATCTACATTTATGTAATACTTTTAGTTTCTTTGCAGATTCAGATTAATAACGTTATCAGTTAATATCAAACTTTATTGATCCTGGGGGGGGGTTACCAGCTGATTTATTACAGTGAAACACATTCATCCAGTAATATACAGTATATATATATATATATATATATACTGTATACTGTATATTATTTTGCATGGTGTATATTATTTTAAATGCAAGACTTTAGTACTTCTACACTGTGTATTAGTCCTGTTACTACAGTAGAGATGTGAGTACTTCCTCCTCTGTCTTCAGGGTCCTCAGAGAACCCGTGTGTTTGGGAGCTGGTCCACAGCAGGTCGGAGGTGGAGGGTCGACCGGAGACGGTGTTTCAGCTCTGCAGCAGGTAAAAACTGTTTTCAGCCAGAACAAGTAGATCGACACAGAGAGCTGGTTACAGTTTCACCGTTTACTGCACCGCTTCATCTCCATGAACTCACCACCTCATGATGGTGAGTTCACAGACCACCGGTCAGAAGGATTTCCCTGCCCTGTTTGTGTATTTTAATTTAAGATCTGGGCCGTTTGAGGTTTCAGGGTTTAGGTTAAAGGTGATTGATGGATAGAAAAAGCGTCTTCGCTGTGAGAATCTGCTGCTTTGCTGTTTTATATTTTTGTAAATTTAATATCTTTGGGTTACACGACATTTGAAAGCATCACCTCAGACTCTGGGACTAAAACCATGAATAGAGAAAATAATTAGCAGATAAAGTAAGTCCTGCGCTCGGTTCTGACCCGATCGCGGTCTCATTTGTGTTCTAGCGGTCTGGAGACGAAGGCCACCGTACTACGAGCTCTGCAGTCCCTCCTCAGAGACCGGGTGCCCCCCGCCTCCCTGAGGAGGACCAGGCTGTCGACGGCAGAGAGCAGCAGCTCCTGGAGGAGGAGGCAGCAGCTGTGGCGCCCCGACGCCCAGAGGACGACTCGCCAGCAGACAGAAGAGAGCTCCAGACCTGACGGAGAAACTTGCTCGGAGCCTCTGATGCCCAGCAGGGCTGCCTCCGACTCTGCAGGGAAGAGGACCAGACTCTGCTCCCTGACCAGCGAGCTGGAGGCTCAGCTGCAGAGGCTGAACTTCACTGAGAAGGAGGCAGAGCGAGCAGGAGGAGCTGGGCGGGACGAGGACAAGAGACGGAGCTCCAGTCTGCGTCCGGGTCCTGGAGGACAGCTGGACTTCAGCGGCCTGTTGGAGAGAGACTTCAGTGTCCAGAGCATGACCTCCATGGTTAACGAAGACTGTTTCTACGACACCATGCTGGGCCTGCAGAAGGCTGCTGTTCCCACGCTGCACGGCTAAAGCTAACGTGCTAACATGGGACGGCGGTCACACTACAGAGCTGAAGCCTGCAGGACTGCTGGAACCAGAGAATCAAGGTCCAGATGCTGAACCTGGAACCTTCTGATCAGACTGGAGCAGCTTCTCTGGGAGCCGTCACACATTCTGACACCCTGCTGACTGAAGAACTGGTCTCTTCAAGATCAGACTTCTGGACAAAGTCTCTGTAGAATTTGGGACAGCAGGACCTCTGGCTGCCATCTGGTTGGCCGAGAGTTGGATAAAACGATAGCTTCTACCTCTGGAAACACATTCAGATTGATTCTTGGGCTTCAGGCGATTTCCAGCCCGAGAACCGAAAACAGTTTCAGAGTCACACTGAGGGAAATAAAAGATGTTGTAATGTTACAGGAATAAAATGATAATTTAACAAGAGAAACTGAAAAGTTAATTTTATGTTTAGTATTATGAGACATTATTTGAGTTCAGTGGGTCTGTGACTTTACTCTCACAAAGATATCAATTTATTCTTGAATATTGACCTAAATTGACCTTTTCTACTAAAATTACGCATTTTGCTTGTGAAATATCGTGACCCTTTCTTGTAAATCTTTTTCTTTCTTGCAACATTATGACTTGAAATTTTCCGCTAAAGTTACTCTCAGACTTTTCCTTATAAAGTTTTCAAACTTTTGGTCTCTTTTAATGCGTAAAAATCTGGACTTTGTCTGGTGAAATTATGAATTTGACTTTTTTTGTCTCTTGAAAGTGCAGCTTTATTCTCGTAACATTACAACTTTTTCTTCCAAAGATTTCATCCGTTTTGTTGAAGTTTCGGAGAAGTTTCATTTCCTCTCGGTGGCTCTGAACTCTGCAGAAGCTTCCTGATGTTTCAGCGTTCAGGATCAAACGTCCAACCCAGCAGACAGCAGGACGTATTAACAAACCACAGCCCGGGAATCTTTAGTTTCCCATCAGGAGAAACTCCACAGTCGCACTTTGTCAGGAATCACAGAGTGGATTTAACTTTCTTTAGTCGGTGGGACTCGACCTACGAGTGACCTCAAAAACCTAAAGGCACAAATATCTGCAGCTCCGTTCTTCGACAGTCCTGGACTTTCGCCCTCAGGCTCTCTGACGGATCTCCTCGAGCTTTTTATTTCCATTTGGATTTCAGGAGTTTTCATCGTTATTCAGTTCGTCTTGTGAATATTCTTTTTCTACAGTTTCTTTAGTTTCTTGACAAAAGCAGTCCGGAGTGATTGTGTGGAGCTGCTGGATCGGACCGAAGCCTTCATGTATGTTCCAGGTTGAATTCTTGTATTTATACATTTTGTTTTGTGTGTTTCAGGCAGTTTTTCATTTTAAATGATCTTTTCTAGGTATTTTTATTAACTGTTAAAGTATTTGGTAATTTATTTTCTTAAATATTTGTGTTCATCTTTTGAACGACTCGTTGCTGTTAAAGTCCGATGAATAAAACCTATTTAATTAAGATTTGTTGTTCTCACTCATTTTAAAATGCTGCTCTCATGTTCACATCAGTAAAAAATAATATCTACGCGATTAGAAAATTCTGTAAGTTTCCCCGGCAACAGTAACATCAGATCAGATATATTTGTTTATATCTATCAGCCAGTTTAATCCTGAAAATGCCTCATTTAACTCTTAAAGGCTGCGTTCAACGCTCGTGTTCAGGACGGGGTTAGCCTAGCTTAGCATAAAGACTGGAAGCAGGGGGAAACATCTAGCCTAGCTCTGGTCACGTGTCAGCTGATTCGCCCTACACAGCTGTTACAGATGTTAGCACTAAGCTAGTTAGCAACAGTGTGTGTTTTACTGAACATGTCCAACATGCAGCTGCTGGTTAAAGACTTAATTCTATTTATTCATTCATTCATTTTCCATACCGCTCATCCCGAAGGGTCGCGGGGGGGGGGAGGAGCCAATCCCAGCTAACATTGGGCGTGAGACTTAATTCTAAGAATACAGAAAAAATAGAAATTTTTACACCTGTTTGTGCATTTGGACACAAATAGGATTTGCTCAGCAGCATTGACCTTTACTTTAACGGATTGTAAATGTAACTGATGATTAGCAGGTATAATGTTTGCCATGTTAGCTTAGTGTGTTAGCATTTTTCAAGTTAAATTCAAGACTTTTTAATATCACGTAAACTTCATTTAACAGCTGTTTCACCATCAAGGAATGAAAGGAAACCAGTCAGGACAATAAGACCGACATTTATTTATTAAGTACATGGGTTGATTCCCCAGAAATGCGCCCATGGATGCAGCAGCTTGACACGTATTTCTGGTTATGTAGGCGGCGACATCTAGTGGCCATAGTAATTATGACAGGAGCAAAGGAGGACGTCAGCCAGCCAATAGATTTGATCATTTGAAAAACAAATTTAATTAAAAAACAAAGATATTTAATTGAAAGTTAAATTTAGATTTTCAACTTTGACGAATGCAATAATGTATTTAAAATAAGTTTTTTAATTAAATATAATTTTGATATTTGAGGTCTTATTTTTATTCCTTTTACAAAAATAAGAATTGAAACTGTAAAAAAAACATATATATATATTACATACATATACTATATATATATATACATATATGTAATATCCGGACAGCTGCGAGTCACATACAGAAATGTATTATAGAGAAAATGTGTAAAACTTTAAATAAAAAAATGTATTGTTATATATATATAATATATTTACCATGCTAGATTTTATCCATATACCACCAAAAAGAACAAAAAAGAATGTGCTCTCAATTTAATAATGTTCTCTCTCGATTTTAATATCACTTTATATTTTAACACCTTTGTTGTGGCTCATTCAGTCAAATGTTTAAAGAAGATGATGAAAGAGACATTTAGTTTATGGAGTTTTTTATGAACTGGATGATGTCACAGTTTTTACAGTGAAACAGGTTTTTATACTGTAAAATAGTCAAGAGATGTCAAATCAAATAAAACCACATTAAATTGATAAATTAAATGAATGAAGACAGGGCTCATGGCATGAAGGTGATAAGTTCTGCACAAATCCAGAGCACAAATTATTATTATTATTATGCTTTATTATGCGTTATTATGAATATTCTTTTGATTTATTATTATTTTCCTCCTTGACACCTCCTGTACTCCGTATAATCTGAATATCAGGCTGTAAAATGAACCTAAACACTGTGTGTGTGTTCAGCTGAGATAAAGCAGTTCATTTATATTCCTGTCTGTCTGCTGATTGATGACTGCTGCAGCCTGGGGGGGGGGGGGGGTCTCCAAACTATTATCACTGTGACTGTGGAGGTCAAAGGTCAAGCTGTCTGCTTTAATGTGAAGCTAATTTCCGCCATATTGGATGAAAGGTTGGAGAATCAGAGGCCTTTGCGAACGTAGTGTGTGAAATTAAACGTCTTCTGTGAAATTTAATCTACACGGCAGGAAATCCCTTCAAAATAAAACAAAACAAACACTGCTGCGCTGTAGCCGACTCGCCTGCACAGCCACATTTTTTAAATGTTTTAAACTTTCTCAATTTATGTGATTACTGAACAGAAAAAACAAATTGTCATACTTTTACTTTGATTTAGGGAAACGTTCATCAGACAAAAGCAGCTTCATCATTTAGCATCAGAGTGTACAAACACACAAGTTGCTTTTCTTTAAAAACATATTTATTACAATGAATTTGGATTTAATGCCAAACTTTGCCTCAGTGAGGACTGAGATTTAAATTGAATTTTTCAGGTATTTATTTTGCTGGATTTTTCAAAACATTCAGATCTGCTTGTTTTATCTATAAATAATTCATGATATATGTTGCTTTGATATCACAACACTGATACAGTTTCTGTCTCTGCAGATTCTTCCTTTAATCTAATCTTGTTTCTCTGGGAACGTGGAGACAATGGACTGAAGACGTGAAACTGGGATTTAAACAGCAAATGACAATGACTGTGATGTTAAATAACCTACAAGACATTGTTAAACAAAATCCCAACATGGCAACACAATAAACAACTAATGAAATAAAACAAAAAAATATAAATCGAAAAAAAGTCATTTAAGATTAAACAAAATGAACAAAAATTAAACTCTGCACCAAAACCAGTCTTCTCTTCAGTCGCTTAACATCCCACCAAGTGTCATTAAACGAACAGCAGAAATGAAACAACGAGGCGGAGCAGCAGTGACACAGAAGCTGTTTGTCCTCTGCAGCAGCAACGGAGGCCTGCAGGCGTCGAACCTCCAGAGTCTGTTTCTAATGGACTTCCAGCTCGTTTCACACCAGCGAACAGCAGCAGCTGGATGTTAATACAAAGCTGCAGCATCACTGTGAGTTATTACACACACGAATTCAACCAACACGCCACACACACACACACACACACACACACACACACACACACCCACACACACACACACACACACACACACACACACACACACACCCCTGCTGATCAACGCTGAACTGATTCTTTTAAATCAGTCATCAGTTTCTCAAACATTTAGATAATCTTTTATTATTTACATCTTCACTAAGCAACAGAACAGACGATGATGAAAATAATTGTTGGTGAGTTTTTACATTGAAAATCAACATCCATCCCAGACCAGATTTAGTCTTGTAAGTCATTTATTTTGTGACATTATAGTTTTTGTCGCAGTGGAGAGCTGAGGGCTCCCTGGTGCATTCAAGGACACTTTGGAGGTTTTTTTAATATATTTAAATACAAGAAACAGTAACGTTTGCTTGTTGTTTGTCTTCTGGATTCAATTTCACTGACGACATCAGTCAGATGTCAGAGTCTTTTAACTTTAACACAAAATACTGCTGAACATGCTTCCTACTCCCTGATGTCTCATGAGAATTTGAATGAAAATAACCTGATTTTGTTATATTACATTACAGACGCTTTTGTCCAAAGTGATTTACAGTGACAACAATCAGCCTCCGTAGAAGAGCTAGATTTTTTTAATGAAAAATGTAACTTCTGAACCTGAATCTTTATCTTCACTCATATTCATCCAGACTTTATTCAAATAAAAATTTCGATTTAGAACATAAAAAAACTAAATGTTTTATGAAATTAATGTTTATAAATTTCTCATTGCAGAGAGTAATTTTTTTTTTTTTCAAAGTCAAAAGTCAAAGTCAACTTTATTGTCAATCATCTGTGTGTGAGATAGAGACAGGGAGATCGAAATGCCGTTTATCGCAATCCCGCGAGATAAAAATAAAAATATATAAACAATATATATATATAGTATATACATATAAATATACATATATATATATACAGTATGTACAGTATATACACCTACATACACATTTGTACACATATTCACATGAGCCATATATAAAAAAAAAGGAAAGGCACTTTAACTCTTTTCAATTGTTGTGAAGCAACTAAATTAAGAGTAGACCGTAGAAAATACAATAAAAATGATACCAAATATAAAAATGTATTTACTTACTTCAAAATGTACTTTCATCCCTGACTTCCTCCTTTCAACAATGAGAAATTAATAAACTGATTTAAAAAATAATTTCAAATAAAAACGCAAATTTAATTAATAATTTTTTCAATTGTTTTAGTGTTTAAATGTATTAACTGACTATAATGAAACACTGAACGGCTCTATAATTATCCACAGGGACCAAAGATAAACAGAAGTCCCAAGATTATTAAAGGGATTTAGATTTTATGACTTTTCATTAAGTTTTGCACTTTTTCTCTCATAAAATACTGACTTCCTTCACGTCTTCCTCCATATGAAACCATCCGTGTGTAAAATAACTTTGCTTTTAACTGTCCACACTGCAGCCGTAACATTTAATGTGCTGTCAAAAATACATATTGCTCCCGAAAACGTGGGGAACCAGTTTTATCTGACCCCCCATTAGAAATCCGCCGCATTAAAGCTGCAGTACCTCCCGGGTTGTCGTGCACGATGACCTCATCGCTCCGAGTCTCTGGTGGGAAACGGAGTCGCCTCTGTTTTTATTTGATGTGAGTTACTCCACCAACACAGCAACATTCATTAGGGCGTGTTGATGGTTGAAATGAGGCTCACGGGGACTTTAACGTGGTGTTTTCTCACAGGGAGGCCGGTTGGTGAAACACGGGAGAAAATGTGTGTTTGTTGCTTTCAGTGTGGTGGAAGCTGCTCGAGTCTGTGCAGGTTGGAGGCTGATAAACCAGACTGGAGGATTATGGTAATAACAGGCTGCCACTGACTGACTGCTGGGTCCCATCGCAGCCGGATGGGTGGGCGGGCTGCGGGCTCTTATCTCCGTGTTGCAGTGGGCGATTCTTCACACAGTCACATGACGGGCGACACCTTGGTTCACACTGCAGCTGGACAAAGAACAGCTCAGCGGGTTTATCACCAAACGACGACACGATTGTTTTAAAAGCACAAATTACTCCGTCAGTCATCTGAAATGTGACTGTTTCCCGAAAGCGAAGGACTCTGACCAGCAGAAATGATCAGTAAAAGCCAGCAATCAGCTTTTACCTTCGTGCTCATTAATATGTGCAGGAGGCAGGACCGCCAGTAAAACTCTTTCTGTTATCTGACAAAGCAGAACGGACAAAAACTAAATGTAACCGATGCCACCCAAAGGCAACAATCGGAAACAATCATTTCTCAGTTGAACGCCTGCTTTTGAGTCGAAGGCGTCACGGAGAAGCATTTCTGCGGCGTCGCGTGGCTCAGTCGCCTCGCCATCAACCCATCAGATAAGAACGCTGCTCTGCGGCTGCTTCAGCAGAGCTGCGACCTTCAGGCTGTTTCCTGGACCAGACTTTGGCCAGTTTTGTTCGTACGAAGGTTTCTGTTATTCAGGGCGAGCTCGCAGGGCTGAGGGGGGGGACGCCTGCTGCATCTTCTCCAGGATGCAGAATGGGATGAAACTGTATGTACAGTTGCCAAGGAGACAGCAAGCAGAGGGGTAGTTAGAGGCTGTTAACACACCCTGTGTTTCCATTCACTCTGCTGCGTCCTCAGGAAGCACTTCAGGAGACGCTGCCAGCGACTCGGCACAGGTAAGAGCCCGGCGTCCACACAACTTAACTTCGGTCCTCCTCTTGTTGCAGATGTTTGACTTTATCAAGAGACTAGTGTTGAACGAATTAGAAGCAATAACTTCCCTCCTCTGTGGTCATGATTCCTGCAGTGGGAAAGCAGCGCAGGGGGAGTAACCCCAGGGGACGCTGCAGCTTTAAATGGACATAATTGAGTGTCAATGATCACCACATCAGCTGCAGAGTAACTAATGCAGGCAATCAGCGAGCGCACACATGCTCGCCCCCTCTAAAAACGAAAATCACCAAACTGAGGTAGAAAAAGACATTCCCATCAGCAGCCTCAGCTGTGTGTCCGTCACGCTCCCACGCTCACTTCAGCTCTCATTTCTCCTCTGGTTGCAGCCCGCTGGAGCCTGCGCTGAGGAATTATCTGCTGTCAGGACCTGTCCGGGACGCCGCCGCGGGGGGGTGGGGGTACGGAGCCATGCTGTCCGCCGCCATTCAGATCCTGGCGTTCGCCCTGGCGCTCCTGGGCGTCCTCGGCACCACCGTGGCCACCCTGCTGCCCAACTGGAAGGTGAGCATCAACGCCTGGTCCAGCATCATGACCCCCATCTCGCAGATGCAGGGTCTGTGGATGGACTGCGTCTGGTACAGCTCTGGAGTCTTCAGCTGCACCATGAAGAACTCGGTGCTGTCACTGCCGGCGTATCTGCAGGCCACACGGGCCGCCATGGTTCTGTCCTGCATGGTGGCTTTGTTTGGACTCTGCCTCGCCTCCCTGGGGCTTAAATGTACCCGCTGGGGGGGCAGCCACCGAGCGAAGGGGCACACGGCCATCGCTGCAGGCGGCTGCTTCGTCCTGGCCAGCTTTCTCTGCCTGGTCCCCGCATCCTGGTTCACCAACGAAGTCATCACCGTCTTCCTGACCACGGACCTGCCGGACAGCAGTAAATATCAGCCGGGAGGAGCTCTGTGCGTGACGTTTATCTCCGCAGGCTTCCTCCTGGCTGGAGGGGTGATTTTGTGTTTGTCATGTCCTGGAAAAAGAACAGGACGACCGGACTACGCTTCCTCCGGCGACCCTGACAGACTTCCAATGTGCCGAGATGAGCGGTGGAGGCGGCAGCAGCAGACTGAGCGCGTGCAGCCGAAAGACAGGCAAGACAAGACGGTTCAGCTGCAGATGGACAAAGTGAAGCAGGAGAAACCCGAACAAGGTCAGGACCCGAAGGTCTACTCGTCTCCCTCCAAACTCCCCCCAAAAGACATCAAGGACAGCTACAGCCTCCAGGAGTATGTTTAGTCCTCCCAGCTGAGCGGTGAAATGTGGAGTTTTCAGCTGAGGCTTTCTGGCTCGTAGTAAGGGGGAGGAGGAATAATTACCAAACGCTGATGAAACGACAGATTGTGGATTCAGCCGAATGTCTCAGAAAGGAACCGAAAAGCAGAGAGGAGGGAAAAAAACGCACAGGCCCCAAACACTGTAAATCCTTAAAATCCGGCCGCAGCTCTCCGACAGCAAAGGTCTGAAGGCTGAACAAACGGAAAAAGAAGAACTGAACCTGCTGATCATAAAAAAACAAAAAGAGATGAAAGAGCAGCTCTGCCCGGAAGCTGCAGATCTTTCTGTGAGCTTAAACCCCCGAAACCAAAAGTCACATTTAGAGATTTATTTTACTGAAGAATTACAAACAAAAAAAGCACAAAAAAAACAGGGGATGTTTTGTACCTTTGAGATACACGTTGTGATTTTGTTCGAGCGCTCGAGAAACTAAAATACAAATCCCAAAAATAATTTTGAGCATGAAGGTTCTAAATGTTAACTAGTACTTTTAATTGGTACTGTTACTTGCATTTACTTAAGATGGGTTGTGGTACGGTTTAAAACTCCGGGTGCACCAGATATTCATAAATATTTATACCCACTAACTGAATTGACAAAGTTAACGTTAGCTTGCTAAATATGATACGCTTAGCCTGAAGAGTACAAGACGTAACAGGAAACACAAAACGCTGTTAAATCAGGAGTTAAATTGCACTTTACACAAAAAACTAAATACACCTGAAACTACAAAGCGTTGTGCTGATAATATCACGAGTAAATGAGCAAATAATGTCGGTTAGCTTAGCATAATCAGATACATCCCACCCTGAATTAATCAATGAAACTAGCTGGCAGTTACTGTAAATTTAGGTATGAATTTTACATTTAAACTTAGTGACGGATTTACACACAGAATACGTTTTGTTTGCGTGTACAGACATCGGAATAGCAAATCACAGAGTTTATCTTAATTTATGACAAAAAAAGACAGGTTGGCCCCCTGGTGGCCAAAGTCACGTCTGTCTCGGGCATCTGGCATGTTCTCTAGAGGCCACTTTTATAGCAAATAGACAAATAAAAATATATGAAAAGAAAAAAGATATTAAATGTCTGATAGCGCTCCCAACAAATCAAAAGTTGGCCAAAACAAATATACAAAAGAACAAAGCACATAGGTGCAGTGCTGCTACAACACAACGGACTTCAGCAGAGAAACCCAACAGAAGTGTCTTCTGTCCGTGCTGAACATGCTGCTCTCAGTTTAGATGTAGTGACACAGACTGAGCCTGAATCAGATCTCTGTTGAGCTTTTTGAAGGATTAAAGCGAGTCCAGATCCTACGCGTCAAAACCACGGCGTCCGCGCCGCCTTTTCCCAGCGGTCCGGGTGCAGCGCAGCGTGGAGAGAAGTAATGATGTTCTTTGCTTTCCCATTATCCTCTCACCACGGCTGGATGCACACGCAGCCTCCACCCTCCCTCCGCTGCACGAAAGGACGTCCAGTCACCTGTGGGCTGTCAATCAAACCTGCCAACACTTCCCGGAAATAAAAAAAGGACAGAAACCGCAGAGCTGGACGCCGACAGGCCTCTCAGGAAAAGATTCAAACCTGCAACAACAGAGTCAATAGAGTGGATTCGTCTTTGCTGCAGCACCAGGCCTGACTGGAGGATTCTGTCTCAGACTTCACACCTACGTCATTCTGTTTTGTTGATGGACAGGTTTTATGATTTAAATGCATCCTGAACTCAGAGGTCACAGCGTGTCCTCCACCCAAAGGCGGAGCTCTGCAGTGTTTTATTCTGATGCTTAACAGATTAATGATTTGTTGTTTTCTCCTCACTGACACATTGTGTGGTTACATTACAGATAATATGAGACAGATTTGACTCTGAACCTTTATGTTGATATTTGAAGCCTGAGAATCCACATGAACCTTAAAAAACACATGAATGTGTTTTCTGTTTGTTAGCTTTTAGCAGCTCCTGTAAAAGATGAAGAAAATAACTTAACACGGGTTTCAAAGGTGAACAACATGGAGCTCAACTGCAAAAAACAACTACACGGCGTTTATAATGTCGGCCAATTAGCTAACGAACTACCGAACGTTAGCAGCAAATATCGGCAACTTGAAGCTACAAAGACAAAACTGTCCTGCTGAAACTGCTTTTAGATGAAAACATGGAACACACAGCGCAGCAACGCTAACTTTGGATTTCTGTTACCGCTTTATAGTGAAAGTGCAACATTCAACATGAGATCTTAGCTTTCACATGCAGACCTCAGGACCTGAGTAAGGAAACAATAAAGTCATGAAGGTCATTAAGGTCATTGAGTCGGGATGCATCTGTCTTAACGTTAACTTTACAGGACATAGAGAACAAAGCATGATAAAAGTTAATTTTCTATCACAGATGCAAATCACATTTTAGCTCTTTGTCATATTTTGTTGAGTTTATTGATTTAGGTTTATTTCTTGAACAAAATGAACTTCTTACAAATATCTTTACTAACAGAAAGAGTTTGAAGGAACGAGGGTCAAAACCTCAAGTGCTGATTTATCATCTTGGAACAAAACTCTCTGAACTCGACATTGATTTTTAAAATCAGAATGTAATGGATCCAGATCAGCTGAGGAGTCTGGATTCATGTTTCAGATGAAGAATGATGTGATTTTATCTGTCAAACAATAAAAGCAGCTGCACTGAAAACAACAGTTTGTAGTCAAGAAACTTGTTGATTTGCAGGAGAATTTTATCTCTGTGGTAAAACTAAACTACTACTTCTTCCATCAGTGTCTGTCAGTGTGCATCAGTACACAGATACTGTTAGCCTAGCCTAGCCTAGCCTAGCATAGCTCACCAGGATTGCCTTATTTACATGCTGTTTTATGTTAGCTAGCGTGGTTTGCTGAGTTTGCTAAAGTGTGTTCACTCTGAATGTTTCCTGCTCAACAACAAAACAGACTGAAAATAACATTCAATAGTTTCATGAGAGCAGAAAGTGAAAGGAAACTGCTTCATTAGATACAATCACAGTAAAGTTAGTTTACATACAGAAACTTTGTGGATCAGGAGACAAAAGAAAGACATAAAATAGAGACACAATAAGGAAATAATACATGAAAAAGGTATAAAATAATAAGTAAAGTAATCCAGGGCAGGTCTAATCAGTTGGCATCAGCCCTGCAGCAGTTCGTCTATTTGTACAGTTAAAAAGGTTCAATTTCCGTGACACAGTGTTGGTGTTGGAGGCTGCTGCTCATCACAGACAGACGGCACAGTGACGGTGCAGCTCACCATCAACACCATCACATCAACACCACGTTCACAACAACTCATTTAGTGGAATGTTTCTATAGCAGAGAGATTAGAATGATAAATAAGCAGCGACTCGTAGTTTTTAATGTGAACGGCAACAGAAGGTTTAGTGGAGGAAACAACATAAATCAAATGTATGTTTTCATCAAATGAAAAGGACAAACATAAAGATGAGACAGCAGAAATGACCCACAGAGCCAGATGAAAGTGAAAGAGACTGAGAGGATTTCTGTTAAATCACATGTCTCATCCTCATTATAAACAGGTATGGGAGGCGACTGTCTATATCAGGATCATCAGGCTCACGTCTTTCACTTTGTTCCAGCAGACTGAAGGTAAGACGTTTCGACGCTGTCGACTTTAAGGTTGGTTGAGCTTGTTGAACTGGT
>JAVQJF010104597.1:0-10308 GCA_036023855.1 Gadopsis marmoratus
AAGCTGAAGCGCGCTGAGCAGTTCCTTGTTCCTTTATTTATAGAAAAGGAGGAGGGGGTATACATGAGTGTGCTCGCAGGCACGCAGACAGTTGATAACACAAAGCAGTTTAGTCTACACCCCGATAGCATAAGTACCTCAAAACAAGTTTTAAGTAGGACAACAGTGTTTTTCCACTAACAGGTTCAATTCTCATATTTCCGTGCAACTAGAAGAGAGATCTTCCCAGATATTGTCTCTTGGGACAAATCCTCTTTTCATTTTTTTCCTTTGATAGAAAGTATGATAAAAAGTTGCTAAACCCCTGACACAGCAGACCTCAGTGTCGTGAAATTCTAAAAATGGTTCAATTCAGCCATTTCCGATAAGTAGCTGGTCTAAAGTCACGTCAGACTACCCACAGCTACTGCTACAGACCACTGTTGTTATAGGTGATTTCTACTATGTTTGGTCTGCTTTTTACTCACATCAGAATATTAGAACAGCATATTCTCTGTGCTCTGTAACAAGACTTAGACACGACTCACATTTAATGTTGTGTTCACATGACATCTTGTGTGTGTGTGTGTGTGTGTGTGTTTCAGGAGGCTGACAGTGAAACACACACGCACTCTGCAGTTGGAGGAAGACGTTTTGTGTGTGAAGTTTTCCCCTGACCACAGACTGCTGGCTGTCTCTTTGCTAGACTGCACTGTCAAGATCTTCTACACAGACACGCTTAAGGTACACCTTGCATGCACAGCGCCACGCGACATTAGGCCCGCCTGTATTCAGTAACGTCATTAATCATGGCCGGTTATAAATGCCTCATTAACAGTGTCATAGATTGTGTTTGCATCATGGCTGAACGCTTCTCCCTCTCGCCGCTTCAGTTCTTCTTGTCTCTGTACGGACACAAGCTGCCGGTACTTTGTCTGGACATCTCACACGTGAGTACCCTCGAGCTGCAAACGTGTTAACTATAAGCTGCCTTTCAGCCGCAGAACCAAAAGGTGAGAATGCGCTTTATGTTGCAAGATGGTCACAGTTAACAGCTGTGAAAGTTCCTCTCAGGTTTTTTAAATCTCTAACTATTATAAATCTCTTATTATTTGGAAGACAGATTCAGACAGACTGTCTAGGCCTATATGATGTAATATGGAAATGAGTACGTGACTATTATTACTTTTAATAAACCTTGCCTTTGGGTTGGTCACCACTTTATTCTAAAGAGTTTTCTTCCCTCCCGGCTGATCTGAATCAGGTCAGGACATTGCAGTCTTAAAATATTCAATTTTTCAATTCAGTTTTATGTGTGTTGAGCCATATCACAACAACGATATCTCATAGCACTTTTTCATATATGTAATATGCTGAAAAGGTCTTAAAAGTGTGTGGAATTTAACTTCAGGATTGCTGCATATTGAAATATGTGTTTTGTGTTTGTCACACCAGAGAGCAACGTGCTTCTAACCACCCAGCCAAATGAAAATGTGTTTCTTTTCACCAGGACAACACACTTATCGCCACTGGCTCCGCTGACAGGAACTTGAAGATCTGGGGGTTGGACTTTGGCGACTGTCACCGCTCCATGTTTGCTCACGACGACAGGTGACGGCCGACAACTCAGACCCAAACCAAACAGTCATGTGGAACAAAAACACCTTTTCTTTGTTTTTTGAATCAAATGTGGGGTGATGGAATGTATTTTCAAGGCCGTCGAGTTTCCAGCTCTGACCTCATCTGTTCAGGGACTCTGATCCGTGTCCTGTAACCTCGGACTGCCCTGTGACTTCATACCGGCTTCTCTTTTGTTGCACCGCTCGTCTGTTCTGTCACAGATCATCTCACTTTTTGTCCTTATTGTTTTTTTTCTTGAATTTTCTTTTTGCGTTATTTCCAGCCTTTCTGTGTTCATTAAGTTTTCTTTCTTGGCGTATTTCTTGCTTGTCCTTCCTGCTGACTTGCTTTCTTTCTTCCTTCTGTCATTTTGTCACTCTTCCTTACGTCCTAGCCTTGGATTTATTAAGTATGTTACCTATTCACTTGGCTGACATTCTCTCTCTCCTCACTCTGTTTGTTCCCTACAGTGTCATGTTCCTCCAGTTTGTCCCCAAGACTCATCTGTTCTTCACAGCAGGGAAGGACAAGAAGATCAAGCAGTGGGACGCCGACAAGTTTGAGCTCATCCAGACGCTAGAGGTGACGCTCTTCTCCACACCCTTGATATTTGGTGGTCCAGTGGCTTAGCCCAAGGGTCCTCTGGCAGGGTTCCTTCACACCTCAAATCTCCACACTTCATTTGTCGGCTGTTACCCAGATTTGTCAAATGGAGAGTTCCAATGCTTGACTTGAGGGTAGCATCAGAGGAAAGGCCATGTTGTTACTTAAAGCAATAGGGTTTAAGATATCTGGTGCTTTCCAGGGTGTGACAAGTAGTTGTTTAGAAGTTCCTTGCTAGTCGCTAGGTGATACGTTTAGCTTCCTGCCGAGTAGCGACTTCGCGCATCGTGAATGTTGCCTCTGCTGCTCTGTAACGACGGCTGAACGCTTCCCGGCTGACACTTGGCTCTTCTCCCTGCCCGCCAGGGCCACCACCGGGAGGTCTGGTGTCTGACCATCAGCCCAAACGGCGACCACATTGTGTCGTCATCGCACGACAAATCCCTGCGCCTGTGGGAGAGGACCAGGGAGCCCATCATCCTGGAGGAGGAGCGGGAGACGGTGAGGCGGAGGACGGGGCGGACACGCACACAGACGCGTACTCAAACACACCGTTTCTCCATGTCTCTAAATGACTCTCCTTTTGTATCGGCAGGAGCGAGAAGCAGAGTTTGAGGAGAGCATGGCCAAAGGAGATGTGCCCGTGGTGAGAGCTTCTTCATACTTTTCACCAGACATTACTGATGTAACGTGACACTGGCATGCAGACCATGGCTGAGAGTTTGGTGGTTGAGGACGGGTCCAAAACAGATTCCAGTCCCTGTGATATGAGCCGCACTGTAGCTGTTATTATCTAACGTAGCTAATTCCCAAGTTCTTGAGTTGAATCAGAATTACGTGTCAGTCCTAAAAAACAAAAAAAAAACACCACAGTTCACTTTGAAGGTGTTTGACACTTTTCAGGCACCTCATTGCAGTTTTGTTTTTTAGTGCCACTTTAACAACAGTTTGAATGGAGTCACCGGGCCAATTAGCTGAATTGGAGGAAATAAAAAAATTCTTTAAAAAAAGTCTGTTTAAATCAAAGAGACATGAGTTCTAGTGTTGTGTTAGGTGGATGTAAGTGGTGCTTTAACTTGTTTTTATCTGCAGGTGCCTGGAGAAACTCAAGGGGAGGCAGCACCGGCCGGCAAGAAGACCGTCGAGACAGTCAAAGCTGTGAGTTTGTGACTCCACGCCTCCAGCGTGAACATCGTTCTCATTCTTATTATCACTTGGAGCACCAAGTAGATGTGACTGTGTAGATAGTTTTACGGTTGCAGCTCAGGTTTACGCTGTAGTTTGTGTCATAGACCTTAAAATACTCCTGGCTGAAGCTGGTGGCATTCCTCATTCAAAGCCCACTCACCGGGCACGGGAATTACTTTTACTTTCTTTGTTGATGTTCTTGCCGTCGTGTGATTTCTTTGCAGGCAGAGCGAATCATGGAGGCTCTGGAGCTTTACAGAGGGGAGGCCAGGAAGATGGAAGAGCACAAGTACGCTTGTGAGAATGCAGGCAAAGAGGTAGAGACGTGATCCAGTGATCCTGCTTCTTGCAGCCTCCGTTGCTCCCCAGCTCAGAGGAGCGTGGCGTGGACCATGCACATCCTCAGACATCAACTAATAAAATATCAATGAAATCATCTGCTGTGATGTTTGTAACCTGTAACCCCCGAAACATGTAAATATTTAAAGCTTTCACTGTGGACGATTTCTGCAGTTTTTTTTTTAGTTTCAGCAGATTTATAATTTATGAAATGATCGTTCACAATTGACAAACAGCTGATGTCGTTTTTGCAGCTCCCTCTGCCGAAAGCCAACCCCATCCTTGTGGCCTTTGGAAATGTTTCAGTAAGTGATGAAGACGTGAATGTCTGGCCAACGTGGCCTCGAGTGGCTGAGCGTTGATTTCAGCTGCAGCTAACCGTGTCTGTCTTTGTCCGTCTCTCAGCCGTCCCGCTACGTTTTAGACGTCATAAAGAAAGTGAGATCGAGGTGAGATGTGATTCAAACCCACGTGATATTTCACTCTGACTTTACCCAGAAAGCTGATCACCACCTGCAGTGCTCTGTGCGTATAAACACAACCAGTGTGTTTTTCCCTTTTCCTCCGTTTGTGTCCCGATCGCCAGTGAGCTGGAGGTGTCCCTGCTGGTGTTACCCTTCCCTTACATCCCGGAGCTGCTGACGCTGTTCAACAGCTACATCCAGCAGGGCCTGGAGGTGGAGCTGGTCTGCCGCTGCCTTTTCTTCCTGCTCAAGTAAGTGCCCTCAAAAGGGGTTTTGTGTTTGGTAGTTAATTGAAATACTCGGGACAGTTTGGGCGGTGAGGCAAGGGCTCGGGGATCAGGGGACAGCAGGTAACAAGATGAGCTGAGAAAACAACACGCAAATTAAAACAAACAAATGAATAAAAGATAAAGTTTACTATGCGTCTTGGAGCCATTATTTATACACTTTCAAATACCATGCATGCATAGCCACAGTGTGCCTGTGAGGAAACCTACTTCATCGTCCAAAAACAAAAGAAATTGAAGAAAATAAAGCCTCCTCTCACAGTTTGGATTTTGTTTTTGCAAGTTGAAGCAGAGGCGGTCGAGCAAATCCAACTGTAAATGTTGCCGGTGAATGTATTTGGGCTGAGCTGACGTCGTGTGTTTCTTTCAAGGATCCATTTTGGTCAGATCTCCAGCAACCACATGCTGCTGTCCGTCATAGACGAGCTACGGACCAACACTCTCTCGAAAGTGCGCGATATCCGAGTAAGTAACCTTCCGGAAAAGAGAATTCGGTCACCGTGACAACAAAGTTGGTGTTTGCTGAAGCTGCTTCTTCTTATTCTTCTTCTGCTTCTGCTTGTGTCCCAGGACGTGATGGGATTCAACAGCGCAGCGCTCCAGTTCCTCCAGCGCGAGATCGAGAGCAAAGAGGACGTGATGTTCTTCGCCGACGCCACGGGCCAACTAAAGGAGAAGAAGAAGAAGAAGAAGAAGAGGGAGCGAGCCGTCCTGACCATCGCTTGAACCATAATGGACATTTTTGACTGTTCCCCATCTCTCCCCATCTCCCCCAGCTGCATTCCCGCGGAGGGCCGGAGGGTTTACGTTGTTGGTTTTCGTACGTTGTGAAATCCTGATAGGATGTAATGCGGTGTTCCTCAGTGACACGCTTCATCTCCCAAATAAACTGCGTCTGGACGTTTTCTCACGGCGCTTCGGGTTTTATAGGCTGGCTTTCAAAACAAATAAATCCTCCACTGCAGAGGGAAATGTAGCGTTTATCCACAGCAGCTCCCTCTGCAGCTTTAGGTCTTCATAAAATACATTCATATACGGTTAAGCCTTAAATAGATGCATTTCATGTAGTATTAGCACTCCCTCCACGATCACCACACACACAGAGGACACAGGTATGATTTAAGCCGGTTTCGGTCCCACAGGCCTAAAGGGAGCAATTCGGACCAGACTAAAGCGGGCTTGGACCTGGTAGGGGGTTTTGAAACCTGTCAGACTACCTGAGCTCCAGACCACCTGGGTGTGACCACGTTGTCCCACAGAGCAAGTCTCCAGCTGGTCCCCGTTGGCCTCGCTGCAGCCGTCCACCACTGCATTCGGGGGGATGCAGCTCGACTTTACGGCCCTTGTAACTTTGCCTGGATTTATAGCCCCAAGGCCTGGTAGATGTGGTAAACATATTTCATAGCTGTGGGGGAGAAAATCTTGGTTCTAAGTTTTCGGCTCTTGTGTTTCGCTCAAATGTGAACAGGGCGGCTGCTCCTGTGACTTTCTTTAGTTTTTTTTTAGAAAGGTTTCACACCCAAATCGGACACTTAGTTTTCCACAAGTGTGTTTATTTCCCGAATGTGGGGCGCTGTGGAATAATGAAACGAACCCTTTAAAACACCTCTCGCTCGCTGTTCATGTTTTCATCTCACAGCGGACGAAAAACAAATTAAGTCTGTATTTACGGGGCTGTTAAAAAAATAAAAATAAGGGGGGCAAGCAGCTCTTTTACGGGGCTGGGATCGAGGCTGTAAATGTCACACCTACCATAATTAAAAAAGTTTAAGGAAAATCCCAGAGCGCACGGTGACACGCTCGCTCAGCACGTGCACCAAGCAGCAGCACACACACCAACTGTTTGAAATGCAACATGGCAGTTTCGCCTTCATCGGTGCAAAAACGTGTAAAATAATCGTGTGGCAGCACAAGACATAGCTAAGTATTTTCGAATGGCTCGTGCTACATCTGAATCTGAAATCCCACAGCGGTATTTTCTGCACGCGGGGTACATGAAGTGTTTCTCACTTTACTCAGCTGTGGCCTTTTCCTTCAGTCGGTCCTAACTTTACTGTTCATCTGAGCTCCGTTTACATACCTAGCAAATTAGTTGCTGCACAGCTGGGCTTGATTTGAAGCCTTGTATACAGCATGTTGGTTTATGACAAATCACTTCAAATTGAAATCCAAGGATGTTGCGATCGAGTCGCTTGGTTCTTTTTTGTTTTTCAAAAACGTCAGCTCTGTTTCAGAAGGCCGAGAAAGGCGGTCCTTCTGATTAAATTTTTTTAATGACGTTATATGAAGTTAATTATCTCGAGATAGTGAGATAATCGACCCATAAAGTGTTAATCAGAGATCAGGAGGGCCGTGCCAGCATGCAAAGGTGGCGTCGTGGCAACTGATTTATTTGGATTAAGACACATGGATCAAGACCTTTTCTGGGTTTGGTCATTTATGTGTTGCCTCTCTCTTCACACGTGTAGGTTATTCTTTATACGCCTCAAGTTCCTCTAGCCTGTCCAGTGCGTTTCCAGAGGTGGTAGAACAAATCGTTAAAAGTCTTACAAGGTTTTCACTGTATGTAGACGCATCTGTAATATACTGTCTAATGGCACCTGTTTAATTTCCTTGCTCTTACTTCAACGGTGAAAAGGCCATGCATGCATGGGAAGGATCACGTCAGGACGTTGGAACAGTCTCTGCCTTTGTGTCACTAGATGGCAGTCTTGCCTTTTTCCTAAACTGGTTCCAGATTGCCCCTCTTTGGTATCTGAGCTCATGTTCGGAGCTTAAACGCCTCCTGCCACCTGCTGCAGCGCTCAGCCCATGATGGTTGGGAGTCGGACATACTGAGGGCAGGGGTCATCGCCCCTGCCCTCAGTATGTCTGAGGGCATGTCATGGCATCACCGGCGCTTCGGGCCAGCAGACACACTTTCCTGCAGCCACCACGGTGGTTTGTCCAAGGGCCACTCCTGCAAGACAAATCTGTCTGTTGTGAAGTTGGCGTTTCTGCCAGCGTTGCTCTTTTCCTCATGTTCAGCCACTACCACTCATGTTTATGATCTAGTTCTCATGCTGTTTACCCCAAACAACTGGGACAAGTAAAACGCACCACTTCCTGTGTGACGGATGATTTTGTTTCCTGGAAGGAGCTGCCTGTGTACAGGGCCTCTGCCGTACAGCATAGTTCGATGTTGCCTTACAGCCGGTATTTGCATTACATTTTGATGGACAGGAGATGTGTGTTTCTTTATGTGGTGTACGCTGACATTATAAACTGCAGGATACAATCAACTCAGAGCTGCTGACTTGATCTGGTGATGTCTATAGCTAGCTGGTGAATGTGATATGAGCTATAAATGTGAATGACCCGCACTCGAGATAGATGCGGTTGGCATGGACAGGCCTCCTGTTACAGCGGCGCTATTCCGCTGCTGGAACATGTGCGGAACATTTTATATTAATAAATGTAAGTTTATTTCTTGACACTTTTAATACGGAACACATCCAGTGAAATAAGCATCCAGTTCTGTGTGTTTAAATTATAACTAGAGCAACAAATATGTATTATTCCACAGATGAAAATAGTCCCAGACAAAGCAATGTTTTCTCCTGTTTGAGTAATGTTTGCTAAAAACTACAGTGCCCTGCTGCTTAGGAAGTTACCGAGCTTCTTTATTTATTTTTTTTAGAAAATTAATCTACACATTTGTGATCCAGTTTCCAAAAATGTGCATCTTTGGTAGACATCAGAGCCACGAACAGGGCAGGGAAGTTAGAAAGTATTTGGAGACGGAGTAACACATTGTTGGCGTTTGTGGACAACAACAAAAACAGAATATCGTCACACATATACTTTGGATGCTGAAGTTTAATCCAATTCTTGAAACCTAAACTTTGAGCTGGTCTTCTAATTGATGTAATTCTGGACATTTACTATGAGATTTTGCAGCTTTCTGAGTCGAGACAGTTCAGACCAAAAGTTACAGTTAAAAAGTCAATAGTTCCTCTCAAGTAAATATTTTACCCCTTGGTCAGTTAAGAGAAAATATAAATCTCAACTCCTGAAACCCTGTCAAAACCACCACGAATAAAGCTTAAAGCTATAATGCAAGTTATAAATACTAGTTTTAAATTTCCAGGAATCATTTGAACCTATGCTAATTCAATTTCCAGCTCTGCCTTGAAATCAGTTGGCCTTTAAATGTGTACAAACGCCATATGGGATGTGATTTAATCTTTTTTCTACTTTATCATTTAAGTAATACTATGGAGTCATAGGAGTGCCATAAAAAAAGAATACATCTGTGAAAGAACATGAGAATAAATGTGGAAATATAAAGACAAATAAATATTTTACTTTTCCCTTATTGGCAGGAACTCCGCCCAAAGCCAGTTGATTGACAGCTTGGCCCTTCAGGGAATAGCAAAAGCAATAAGGCAAACGCAAAAGTAAAAATAATTATTTGTCTTTATATATCCACATTTATTTACGATTTTATTTTTTTCTCCTTAAAATAAAATATTTCCACATTTGATGTCTTATCCTTTCTCAGGTGTATTCTTTTTCTTTTTCTTTTATTGCACTCCTACGACTCCACATACTGCATCTATGTGGCAGCAACAATACATTGCTTCTAACCCTTCAAATAGTATATTTAATCACACCAGCAGTGAGCCTGAGATGACCTCAGCGCTGTCAAAATGGCGTCCAGTCAGACAGCAGAACAGCTTGAACCAACAGACAGGCCGTCCATCAGCCTCCCAGGCCACCAGTCATCCCACCGACGGGCCTCGTGTTAAATCTGCGTCCAGCGCTCATGAATCAGCCCGTACCTGCCCTGAGATATGAGGTGGCGGGTCATTCTGATGGGACGCAGTTGTAATGTGGCGGCAGCAGCAGGGCGGGAGGCTTTGGCGGAGGCTGCTGGGCGTCCAGGCACAGCCAGTGAGTGATGAGGTGATGGTGCACGCAGGGGCGGCCAACTCAACTGACTGGCCACTAACTGCACTGCATAGCTGTGCACATGCGGCCATGAATGTTTCCTTTCTCTGCGTTCCTGTCTGCCTTTTGCTTCCACCCCTCAGCTGTCCTCAGACCTTTCACACTTTGATTCCCAGATGTTTGGTTGTGTGATCGCTCTTCTCCTGCAGCCTGCAGTTTAGTCAGATGGATGCAAACGCTTATGTAATGCAAGTGATTGGTACTAAAACCGTCAATGTCCAGAAGGAACAAGTGCCTTGAAAATTGAGGTCTTGGAAGTTGCTTAAATTGTTCTGGGGTGAAAATAAACCAAAAAACTTGACAAACTTTGCTAATTTAATTTTGGTGAGAACGTCAAAAATCTGTGTCAAATCCAAGAATTAAAAAAAAAAGGGTTTTTTTTCCCCCCAGAAAGCGTTACGAACTTAAACACTTGGTGAAGTGAAAAAATCCCCTCAGTTAAAATCCCAGATGTGCAATCAATCCAACAATAAACCTATCAAGTTAATCAATAAAAGCTATTTGATCTACTCCTGTCTAGCTGCTCCTTTCCATGTCAGGCTTTTAACGGTGCTGTTGGCTAAAAAAGCCGTCACTGCACGTGTTGAGGGGGTCGGCAGCTCGCGTCCTCTCATCTCAGCGGAAGAGGGGAACATGTTTTAATAACCAGAGTCTGCCGAGATCAGGGGAGAGGAAACCATTTTTTTCCTCCCGCGCTGCACCGAGGTCAGCCCTCTGTGGGCTGTTATGAAGCCCCACACACACACACACACACACACACACACACACACACACACACACACACACACACACACACACACACACACACACACACACACACACACACACACACACAC
>JAVQJF010104599.1:0-20060 GCA_036023855.1 Gadopsis marmoratus
AGCGTGTGTGTGTGTGAGAGCGTGTGTGTGTGTGAGAGCGTGTGTGTGTGTGAGAGCGTGTGTGTGTGTGTGTGTGAGAGCGTGTGTGAGCGTGTGAGAGAGCGTGTGTGTGTGTGTGAGAGCGTGTGTGTGTGTGAGCGTGTGTGAGAGTGTGTGAGCGTGTGTGTGAGTGTGTGAGCGTGTGTGAGAGTGTGTGTGTGTGTGAGAGTGTGAGAGAGTGTGAGAGAGATCAAGAGAGTAAGTTACAGTAAAGGAGTACAGTAAGTGAGATGGAAAGAAGGATGGAGAGGAAAAGTTTGCAAAAATGTGTGCATGTGCGTGTTTATACCATATGTAACCCACAAGGAACACAAATGTATGTCCAGCACACACACACACACACACACACACACTGAGGCTGAATTCATTTGTCCAAACAAAGCAACAGCAGCGAGCGCGACCCATTCAAGGAACCACCAACAGAAGGTGTTACAGTAAGGTGTTGGGCCGCCATCAGCCTCCGCAACAGCTGTCTGTGCAGCTCTACAGGAGCTATGGACACCATTCCTCCAAGTAGATGCGCCCTTCATTTGGTGTTTTGATGATCCTACTCGAGGGCACACAGCTCCAAAATCACCCAGAATGCATGCGGGCTGAACACGAGTCATTAAACGATTGATACGTCGAGCGATCGTTTTACATTTCTAAGCAAAAATGCCAAAAAGAAATTCACTTCAGCTTCTCAAAACAGCTCTCCGAGGACCTTCAGGTGACCCTCAAATAAAGAACAACACAAACTATGTGTGCAAATAAGTTTGTTATCAGATAAATATTGAGGAGGAGGTAGGAATTTCCGTTTTCTGGACTTTTCGAATCACTGCCACTGCCATTTACATTCTGGCGAGGTAAGCAGAAATATTTCACCTGCAGACAGAGCAGAGCTGGGATGTTTCAACACCAACCACAAACAAAAAGCAGGTATCACAAAATCGAAACTGTACAAGTCCAGATTTTTCTTACCCAAAAAAAGATGAAAATAATGAATCTAAGTCCTTCGTTGTGTTCTACGATCAACCTGGTACTTTAGCTGCCACACTGACGGGCTGCAGCAAAGAGACACCAACACTTCAGTCACATACATTTTGGATTCTGGGTCGCTTTGGAGAACATTGAGTCAACGCTGCTGTGCTGCGCTTGCGTGGTCGTGTCGGCTGTACTCCCCAAAAACACAGAGGTCACCGGGTGGACTGTGGCCGGTCACACAGCTTGTTGTGCGACGCACTGTTTAGCAAGAGCCGCTGCCATGGAGCAAAACAACAGGCAGAGCGCACCAAACCACGTCTCCGAGAGAAAAGGGAGCTGCGGATAATGGTGACGAGCATCACGCACACACTGACATTGAGTTGGCAGAACTGAAGGCCATTATCGTGACCAGCTCCAACTGTAATGGCTGCTGCTGCTGAGAAGACGAGTGGTTCTATAAAAAACAAGTCAGCCTCGCTCTGTATGACTCCCCCCCCCCTGCTGCAGTGCTACAACTTCAGCAGAGCACTACGTCCAATGACTCAGGAGCTGAACATGTTGCGAATCAAACATTTTACTCACAGTATAATTACTTCCAGGGATCGTTTTCTCATAACTTGGTTTGAGACATCATTTATTTCAAGTTATAACCCAGTAATTCATAGATTATTGGTGCTTAAAACAGAGGGAAAAATACAAAATAATAAATATCATTCATTCTTATGATGGATGTGCTGAGACAACAGGGCGTTTAGTTCCTTACCGACTTGTTGTTTGGCCATCTTTGGTCTCATCAACTGGTGTTGATGGGATTTAGCATATATTACCATGTGCTGATGTGTGTTATCTGTTTCTGGACAGTAAAACAAAATTATACTAATTCACAAATGCAAATGAATGTTTTGTCACACTGCCAGTGGTGGCAATAATGCATCACTTTGGAGCGAAACTTCCAAAGACCAATATCTTATCCTGAATATTCAAAAACAGTTTTGTGTCATAATCTTTCAATGAAATGCAAGAACATTGTGCAAAATATGTTTGATGGGGGGGTGAAAATAGCTTGGGAAACTAAAACCGAGGCATTACAGTCAATGCAAGTTCAAAGCTTAAGGGCGATGATCAAAATACACATAAAATAGCCGATCGCACAAAATATATCATTTCTTTTGCATCAGAATTACAGATATTTAACAATATCCCATCTGCACACTGATACACCGGCCTGAAGAGGATATTCAGCAGTTAAATGTACTGTAAATGTTGGGGGTTCAGACCCACCGGGTACAGGATCATCTCCGACAGGATTTCAGTGTCGGAGCCCTGCAGGCCTCAATATTCGCCTCTATCCCTCTTCTGTCAAATCCCTCAGATTCTCCTGTGATAACAGCTGACACCTGCTGTTCTCATCCTTCTCGTCGGCCTTTGGTCGTTTTTTTTACAGACCTCTGATAAACTCTCGTTTCCTTTCACCTGCCAATATCTCCGTCTCTTGTCCGTTCTCGCTGCGCTAATGATAAACCTGTTGAGCGCAGCAGGTTTGCAAAGCAGAGAGTTTCTAACCTTTCCTCAAGAGGTGGATTGGGTTTGATAAAGAGAGCTGCCATCTGTCCAACTTGATCAGGTCTATTTCAGGCGTAATTAGATTTAGGTAGCAGGTGACGAGCAGCAAATTAGGTCCTTGTGTGCGCGCAAAGTCTTGATGGCAGGTTGCACCCCGAGGAAGAGATCCCCTCTGGGAAAGTGCAAACCCTCAAGACGGGGAGAGCCGTCTTTCATCTTCCCTCCATCGCTCTAGCCCTGCTCTCTCGCCCTGTCCCTCCCAGCTGGAAGGGATGTGGGCTCCCACAGCTCTCTGTCATATTAAATCCAAAATATCAAAGGCGATGAGAGAGAGAGAGAGAGAGAGAAAGAGAGAGAGAGAGCGAGAGAGAGAGCGAGAGAGGATAAAAATAAAAGAGATGATGTGAGGAGGTACCGAGCACGAGCAGAGAGAGAAATGGGATCAATAGAGGGAGAGAAATGGGGAGCGCAGTGGAGAGGAAAGGAGAGACAGCGAGCAAAATGGAAAGATTTTTTATGAGTTATGATGTGCGGATGTAGAAAGGCTGAATGCCAAGTTTACTGTGGTGTTTGTACTTGCTTGAAGCAGAAAATACGTTTTTAGGTAAAGAATATGTTCAATCAACAGTGACAGGAAAGTATGTTAAAATAAAATTACAACATGTGACAAAGTTACAGTGCAAAGAAACTTAAAGAGGAAGGTGCAAAATGTTGAGATAAGATGGACTAAAAAAAAAAATGTTAACAGCCATGTGTCATACTGCAACACTGCGATTAAAGAGCAGTCGTTTCATGGCCACTACTGTTTGGTCGTGTTTCAAATAAATTGTCGCAGTTGGAGCTTTAAAGATTGTGTGTTAGGCTGTCCGAAATACACAGGACCATCTCATTCACTTCAATGGGGCCTACGCCGTGTTGTCAGAGCAGGGGTCCTGCTACAGACGTCTCAAGCATGAAATGCAGGTTTGTCTGGCAAAAAGAGAAAAAAACAAAAAACAAAAACAACAACAACCCTGGCCTAGGTTTTGGAGCTGCACACCGCTCACACACCGTAGATTATTAAACTGAACGGTATAGTTCGCCTCGTGATCCGAGAGACGGGAGGATAAAATGATAACCAGAATGCCAACTTTAAAAAATAAAAAAAAAGGGTTTCACAAACCACCGTGCAGTTTTTGGTTTCTGATAAGTCTTCAAAACCTTGGATGTGTTACTCAAACTGGACTTCCTGGATCAGATTTCATCTTCTCACTGCTGCCTGCAGCAACAGAGACACCGACACACACACAGGCATGTGTTGATGGTTTAGTGTTAGCATGGTAGCCCTTCCTGTGTGGACGCTGGCAGTAGCATTCAGTACATTTTCACTTTCAAATGTGGAATAACTCATCTTAATCTAATCTGTGAAGGAGGTCTCTAATTGGATCCCATGTACGTATTTTTGCCCAAACTTGATTGCACTGTAGGAATATTTTACAAAGGTCTGTTACAATGCCTATTTTTGATCCATATACTCCTTTATATTTTATATGTTGTAGTGGCACAGGCCAGGAGTCTTCCAGGAACAAAGACATTATTAAAAAGGCGTGACCAAACCGTGTTTGAAAAACTGGGCATCGTGATGCAGCCAATGAACATGGACAGAAAGGGGAGAAGAGAAGGCAGAGGTAGGTTCAGCAGAGGGCTGAGCGCAGGAGTGATTATTAACTGAATGTATGAACCGGAGAAAGAGCGACAAGGGTTACAACGAGAGAGACGGAATAATAACGGCCTCAGAAAAATAATACAGATGGAAAAGTGGGAAGAAAAGGGAGAAGGTGTCAGACTAAAGGCGCAGATTAACACTCTGAAAACACACCTACAGTATTTAGCTGTACACCCTTTCACAATATACACATAGAGTACAGAAACAGAAGGACAAACCACACACACACACACACACACACACACACAAACATGTCTTACAATCTAAGCTCCACAGCAGCACCTACTGGTCAGTTGTTCAGAATCTCCTGCTGCTTTTAAAAAGAGGTTCACTTCCATCGGTCTTATTAACACTAAAACACACACACTCCCTCCCTCTCCTTCCCTCACAGAGTATACACCAACAGATTTCTTGAACCCTCATAGAAAATGATATGTATGCATACACACCTATAAACACATATATTTCAAAAAAAAAAAAAAAAAAAAAAAATCAAAAACAATTCACACAATGACATTTACATTTGACACAACTTGCACATTACGAATGCACATGCACACACGCACACACACGCACGCACACTCCACACCGAGTTTGAGGTGATTTATGAGCGTACGGCTCAGGTTTGCATGATTTATCCTGCTAAAGCTGCACTGTGCACCTGAGGGACTCAACTCTCCACTTCACACACTGCATGGAGGCTTGTTAGCTATGAAGCACTGGAGCCTTGTCCAGTGCACACACACTTTGTGTGTGTGCACTGGACTGTGTGTGTGTGTGTGTGTGTGTGTGCACTTACATGGTCACAAAGATTTGTTTTGGCGCATATGCTTACGGTGTGATTGTCTTTTTATTGTGTGTGTGTGTGTTAGTTCACTTTGGTTTAAGTGTGCTTGGAAATGTAGTGTGTGCATAATAAGTGTGTGCGTGTGTGTTTTTCGCTCTTGCTTTGGACGCAACCACGTGGTGTGTACCTGTGTTTGTGTGCAACGGCTTGTGTATTTGGCCGCGTGACATGTACGTTTCATCAAACTAGTGTGTATGTAAAGCACAAGTGGTGGTGTGTGAGCAGGCTCACAGTGCACACATGCATACGCCAGCACTAACCTTCCTGCACAGGTATGGAGGTGTGTGTGTGTGTGTGTGTGTGTGTGTGTGTGTGTGTGTGTGTGAGAGACACGTCTGTGTAACAACATCCCCAGTGAGTTGAGTGAAGCCTCCATCCCACCATGAAAGATAACTCGGTCCCTCAGCAGCCTACTGGCTGAGGACACACAGCAGCTTCACAAACACACGCCGACACAAGCCGAGGCCGTGTTTCACTGAACGACATTCCCGAATGCTACCAGTGTTAGTGCGGCGAAAAGAAGCGCCGTAAAGTCTGACTTCCAGTAAGTTATCGTTGTTAACCGCCTTTTTAATGGCACTGTATTGCATTGCCATTTTTAGTTATGATGTTATTCTAGTCTTTCAAAGGGTTGCACTGCTGTAAGGCTGGAAAAATGTCCTCACTTTAATACAAATTAAAGTATCTTACAATCTTAAAATATCAGTTTTAAAAGAGCGTTTTTTTTTTTATTGTTGCTTATCCGGGCCTTGCTGTTTTTGCAACGTGTCCCTCTGTCAATCAAACTGGTGTGTTCGCTGCTGTGACATTTGTTTCCTTTGGATTTTCAGTTGACATAAAATTGACTTTCTGTTCATGCTGCTCTTTTGTCTCCTGTCAGCTATGGGTCTACCCAGTTCTCCTGTTTTTCTCCACCGCTGCTAAAAACCCAAAGTGCATCACTTCCTACTGAGCATTAAAGACTTGCATTGGGATGTTTGGTGGTTCACCACTTTGAAATCCCCCCAGATCATTACAATTACACTTGAGTCGCCTTAGTTGTTAATATATCTATGAAATTGCAAATTAGTTAGCTATTTTGTTGGGATTGTTTCATTGTATTCCAAGTGTCTCTTTAAAGCGTGTACTTTTTAAATCTGCTCTGTTGTCATTCAGCTACAGAATGAACTTAAACTGTAGTGAACATATTTTGCAAAAGTCAATAAACTAAACATTCATACATTCACATATATTCTGCGGCTTCAACTAGGAAACCGATATCATTTTCTTTGCTATGAAGAGCAGAATTCTCAGAGCAGAGATCAAATCGCTGTCAAGTCACATTATCAGGAAGTGCATCATATCTTCATGAACTACAGAAAAGCAACCCTGCTGCTTTAAGCGTCTTTACGTTGTGCTTTGGGATTTTGAAGGGTTTTTCTAGCCTAAGTCTGAAAAAATTTAGTATTATATATCCATAAAGGTGTAATTAACCTGGTAGTGTATCTGAAAGATCATCAAATCGGTGGTTTTCATTGGACAGCGACATACACACTCTTTTCTACGCAGCCAGAAATGGGTACTATTAAATAAGAGAGACTGTCACACAAACGTGCATCTCTAACAAAACTCACACACTCCATGACATGTTAAAGTCCTCAGAGACGGTCGTCTCCCCTCAGAGGTGAAGACTGACCCAGGCATGGTACAGGCTGTGTTCCCTGTGTGTGTGTGTGTGTGTGTGTGTGTGTGTTGTGTGTGTGTGTGTGCGTGCGCGTTGTGCACGAGGTTCAGCTGTCCGCGCTCACACTGCAGGCGGCTCGGCGGCTTGTGGATTTTCTTCTTAATTGGTTGATTTGCAACCAAGGCTGTGGCTGCCTGGATTTTTGACACATGCTCGCAAGCTGACACACAGAAACACACACATACACAGTCAATCACCCGTGGTGCCACAAACACACTAATGGATGGGCACACAAACGCACACAATCAAACATACAGTATACACACACACACACAGATGCATAAATGCCCTCATGACTTATGGATATATGCACACAGGCATTGTAGTGCACACCTCTATTTTCTACGCAGCTTCAGCACCGCCAACCAGCGCTCATTAATACACACTCGACTGACGGCTCACTGTTGCCATGGCGACCACCTACCTGTTGCCTAAGGGGGGAGCTGGGAGTTTAGGGGCTTGTGAACGCAGCTCAAAACTACCGCAGTTCAATTTTCTCTGCGCGTCGGGGAGAGCCGTCGGCTCTGCAGGCTGCAGGCACAGCTTCCCACGTGGGAACAGAGAATGGTTCCGTTCATTTCAATGCGACCCAATCTGGCTCCCTTCGGCGCAAAGCAACGCCCTGCTCTGTACGTTTTGTTACGAGGGAAGCCGAATTCTCCACAATCAAAGAGAAACACGGGCCTACTTCATTATGCGATGCTCTATTCTAATTCTTCTCTTCATTTCATACTCCTCTGTTCCATGTCACTCATTCCTGGAAGATAAGATGAAACTAACTTGAGGAAATTGCATTGCTTAACGCACCATTCCAAGCTGTTCTGTTCTAATTAAAATCACGGCATATTCTATTATTGCAACGCTATTCTTCATTCCCATAATATTCTATCATTCTTCAAACTCGTAACACATTTTTAATAAACTAGTGGAAAGATTGTGTCATAGCAGAATTCTTTTTGGTGCATGGGAGGTTCACACAGAAGCTGAATGCAATTAAAGATGCATGAAATCAGCTCCATTAACAGAACTAACTGTAGACTTGATGCCTTGTTTTTAATGCTCCTTATTTTATTGTAATTTTTTTTATCTCAAAGTGCAACCTTTGTTCCCAAGATGTTTAGCTGCTTCTGTCTGTACAACCACAGCTTTTTATCCCATGTGGCAACCTCCAAATCGGTTTATTTCCATACAGAGCAACGAGCAAAGGGTCTCGTTTGGCTGGTACTGTATTCTAAATCTAGCGATTCAGTAGGGTTATTTGACCATCACAACAACGGAACAGGACGGGGGAAAGTAATCAAATGCATTCGAAACATATTAAAGCAACTATAACGGTCCAAAATCTAGAGTGGACACTAATGGGATTGTGCTTCTGGTGAAAGTGATTAAGTCTGGCGTTCCTCATCTCGCCTTTCATTTGATTATCAGGTCTGGAACAAAAGCGAGGCTTTTCTCATCAGAGCAGAGTTGCAACATCCTTCCTGGAAGTACGCAAGCCAAGTTGGAGCTTAAATTAAATGCGACATGAAACAGTGACAGCATGCAGAGAGATTCCATACACAAGACCGGCCAACAACAGCACCTCAAGAGACCAGATTTAGTGTGTGTGTGTGTGTGTGTGTGTGTGTGTGTGTCGGAGTGTGCGCCATTGATGAGAGGATATTTGACTTTACATGCAGTCGTGCAACTTTGATTCAGACTATTTTGGCTGGCTCGATTTCGGTGCCCTCACACATATATATAGAAAAACACACCACCTGTACACTTACGAACAAGAAAAACAGGACACTCAGTCGTCAATCTGTCTCCCGCTATCACACGGAGTGAAGCCGCAGTAAATAAGACAGAGGGAGTCAGACACGGCTACGTCAGACTGATGTAGCTATCCGTGTCACTGAGGGCTGTCAGCAGAATGAGCTGATGGCGGGGGGGGGGGGGAACATACGCGTATCTGAGCGTGTATATGTGTGCGAGTTGACAGCAGATGGTCTTTAATACAGGTCATTAATACCGACGACACCATCCTGCGGTGAACTCCACCACTTAACCCCCGTCATACTAAAACCCGTTGTCAGACAGATGTGGAAAACGGTGCCGCTCTTGCTACATGGTGAGAATTCGCTGCACGCTTCAGGGGGAGAACGTGTTTACAGAAGAACCTGTGTAACAAAAACACACTGGAGTCTAAATGAAGACGGTAAATGAAAATCTACGCGTACTGTAAATGTGCATGTTTGAAACTTGACTTAAAAAGCTGCGTCTTAGATCGTAACTGGCCACCAACATGTACGTACATTCTGCACATGCATTGGTAAGTAATCTGTATTTGTACTCCAAAAAGACAGAAGGACAAACTTAAAATCGTTTTCCAACTATCTGCGAATCCAATAAAAAAAAAAAACACTTAACATATCTTTGAATATAAATTTTAAAGAATTTATACCGACATTTTGAGCCCACGGCCTTTTTGTGGGAGAAGAAAAGGTCAAGGCTAAAAAGGCAAAAGAAAAAAAACACATTGGCAGCAGGCTGAACCGTCTTACCGACTGCTGCCAACATCATTGATAAGGGCCGACTGAATGGTGCTGGACACACCACAAAAGCTACAGGTGACGGTCACACACATAAAGCTCAATGGCACCCGACAACCAACCGCTGTCTAAACCGCTCCAGGAGAAATCAACAGTTTGCTCTGGAGAACGATCAAAACAGTGACCCAAGCCAAAAACACACGCCCACACATCGTCAGCAGGCCAGGACATCAGACCGTCTGTTTCACAGTGCCGGGGTGAGTCAACTTCCCAGAAAAAGCAGCTATTTTACCACATTTGCTCCCCAGATCTATAACTTCCTGCTCCATACTTGACTACTGCTTAAAGCGCCGCATGACGTGTTCAGTTTGTGCCACGGGCGTCGCGTTATGCTACATGATGCAATTCGTGTGCGTCGCAGTTGTTTGAATGAAGTCTCCAATCATTCTAATAAAAGGTGAAGAATCAAAATGCCATCTCTCTTCTTCTCCTTTTTGTGTGTGGATTTACATTCTATAGTGCATTATAATTATTAAAAATTCCCACGAGATCGTCATGTGTTCAGACCATTATCTCAATGTTACACTTGTAGAATAATCCCACTTCATTAAACACAAAGAGTAATGCAGATGTCTTGTGTTATCATATATTAAGATCCTATTCTAGCAAAACCTCGGTGTGCATGACCCCAGTAGGAACAGAGCCCATAGCCCTGGCAACGGCCTACACGTCCAGTTAAACAGGACCATATGTACAGTATGTGGCTTATGTTATTTCCTATGTCAACATTATGTTATTTCTCCTTCCATGACTTATGTGTCATTGTGGATATATGGTGGAAACTCCTCGCTTTTTAACCTCTTCGCCGTGGGCCAGGGGAGTGATAGAACTGGGTCGGGCTCTGGACTGGATCTTGGCCACTCAGACAGAATTTCGCAGAGCTTAGCGCCGACAGACTGTGGAGGGCGAGACCGGCTGTAAATCTCTGACCGCCAGATAGCTGAAGGCACCATTAATACACGATTTCTGTTGCACTTTAAATGGGAGGTGTTATAGTTTGTTTGGCGTGCCCACCGTCCAATCGACTTGTCTCATCCGCTTCTACGACTAGTTTCCACGCTCACTGCGCAAACCTCAAAGACTGTACGTCGCTCTTCCATCTAGTGTTGGCATATAATTACCAGCTGCCTTGCACTAGTGCTCTTGCACATTTAAGGAAAGCAAAGGTCTTGTGGTAGAGTAAGGCACCACACGAAAGCATCTTCCACGCAGCAAGAAGCATGGGTCCAACTCGTCTACACCTTAGTGTTCTCACGTATGCACAGGTAGTGGACGTGGTCCTACCTGTTCCTGTCTCTCCAGCCAGCGGTCCACCATGGGGTGATTGGCGCTGAGTGACGAGCGGGCCGTCTCTCTCTGAAACTCTCTCTGATTGGCCCATGTCCCCGCATCCCGTGGCAGGCTGCGGTACGTGTCCATACTTTTACCCTGCAAAGACTGAGGTTTTTAAATCAATGCCAACAGTGTCATGTCTAACTTCTTCCGCCGGACTGACACCGGTTCCAAATTTTCCAATTAAGCTATTCTAAACGCATTACGTATTGGCAAAAGGATTCAAGGGTACGGCTTTAATCAATGAAATATTTTTACTCCAAATATATTGTCTGGGCTCTGAAAGAAATAAAAAAAGGCATCGGGGGCGTTTGTATGTATAGACTGTCAACTACAAATCCAGAGTCACGCGTCACCAGCTACCAGTTGTCAGTGTGTTGATTTATGTTTTGTTTTAACTATAACTGTTTTAACTTATGGAAAGTGTCTCCGAGTATCATGAAAAGTGCTATATAAATACAATGTTAGTGTTAATAAAATTTAAGAGTTTTATGTGTCACAGAAGACAGTAATGATTGATTGAAACGTTCAGGAAGAAGATCCATAGAAGCCCTCAGTGCGTCTGTATAAACACGACGCTGGCCATGTGTGGCTGAATGTGTAGCCTTCCCTCCATTCAAATCTAATCATTTTGAATGAGCACTTTGTTTCTGGCACCCAGCCACCCACCTTCCTCTCGAGGCTGTTGGTGCCAGATGTGTGGCGAACCTTCAGGAAGCCGGCGGTGGTGGACCAGCGGGTTGGGTTTTTCCTTGATGGCGGCTCTTCCACTTGGACCCTTGACTCGCCGCCACTAAACGGCCCATTGATGGTCAGCAGGGCGGGGTCGCTGCTGCGCCGGACGTGGAGGGGCATATCTGAGGGACAGAAAAGACAGCAAGGGTGTTAGAGCAATAGATTTACTTTTTTGGATACAGACAGAAATGTGGAATAGCGGCTTTGCCTTAGCCCGGGTTACACTCTGGGAGGAAATAATATCACTGCACTCTTTAAAAACTTGTTTGTAGGAAAGTGCCTTATTGGCAGAGTACGTATAGAAAACCATACCTCTCGATGTAGTTAACTTGAGACAAGGGATGATTGATGTATAAAGGGTGGAACACATTTTGTCCCTCAAACATTGTTGGTTAATAAAGGCAATTCATCATTGAGATTCCATTATCACCCCATTGTGGAAATCTGATTTATCACTAAAAGCCTAATGAGGCAGCTCTAGTTTCTACTTTACTATCAGTGTATTGGCTCACAACACATTGCAGCAGACGCTGTGTGGGAACAACAATATGAGGAAGAGCCTATTGAGCAACACCAGTGTAAGTGGATGCCTTCCATTAAAACTCTTCACTCTTGTTTAAAAGTCGCAGTGCGTGGGAAGTGGGCCCCGGTCCAAACAACACCTCCACCCAGGGCCGCCGCGCACAACACACCACAGCATGCGCGTGTACACAAGACACAATCTCCCACTTTCAGACCTCTCCAAAATCCCAGAGGCAGATTTGATTGGCTGACATGTACCCAGCGGACCACACGGGAGCGATGGGGTGTGAAGGAAAAACTAAAGTTGATTGAAAAGCTGGAGCGTCTTCTTCAGACGACTAGGCCAAGTGTCACGTTCCCATGTTCCCTTCCAGGACGTTCTTCTGGGGGTTCGTACAGGAAATACTGTAATCTGTCATAAAGAGACTTGGTGTGTATTGTGAGACAAGACAAGTGCATGACAAGATTAAGCGTGTCCATCTGTGCGCGTGTGTGTCTGTACTTTCTGATAGACTGACTGAGTTTGTAGGTCAGTGCGTCTCCGAACACTTGATCTGTTTATTTAAAAAAGGTCTGTGCATTTCTGCAAACTGAAGTGGCTGTGTGTGTGTGTGTGTGTGTGTGTGTGGGCGTGCCATTATCAACCGTGTGCAAGAAGAATGCATGTTGGTACTGAGTCTGTATTTTTTATGCGAAGACGCAAACGAGTAGACATGTGTTTGTATTTGGAAAGATTGGAGCCAATAGCTACAGCATGTTTTGAGAATCTGAAAATGTGTTTGTTGGTGTTGGTGTGTGTGTGTGTGTATGTATATATATATACACTCGTGTACTTGGCTGACTTGCTGGGTCACCCGGAGCGTGGGACCCAAACAGCCCTGAACTGTGGGAGGCAGCAGCACTCTGGGAGATGGAGATTAGGAGGGCTCAAGAGTGCAGGCTGTTCTGACAAGACCACCTACACTACAACTCCCAGGAGGCACCTCGTCGAAATAACTACTGTGACAAGTTAACTCTATCAGCCTTGCACTGTGCACAGGCCTGCCAAGTATACAGTATAACCGTGGCTCTATATAGTTATAGGTCAACAGTTTAACCACAGTTCTAAATCAGTGTGTAATGTTTATTAAATTGTAAGTAACAAAAGCACAACTTCTGCTTAAGAGGGATCTCTTAAGAAAGGAAACTTCACCAATCTTACCCATGAAGATCGGTTGCCTTGTCACGGTTAGTAGCCGTCTTCGGTGGCTCTGAAGCAGCTGCGTCAAGTCCTAGATAGTTACCCCCTAATGATGTCATACTGATGTCAAGTTTGAAAGAATCAGAATCAGGTTTATTGCAAAGTAAGTTCTCACTCATAAAGTAAGTGTTACGGAGTTATTTTCAGAATATAAAATAAGTAAAATAAGATCAAATTTGAGAGAAGATGGGCACATACCATTAGTGGCATTATGGGAAATGTTTTTGGAGCTCGGCTCCTTACTGTGGTCTTAAAGTCAGGATGGCCTGAACCCTGGTTGCTTTCAACTGTCTCTTGTGGCTCCCCCAACTTTACGAAAGTGCCGTACTAAATCATTGCAGTGCCCCTTTAAGCTAACCTTAAAAAAAGAATAAAAAAGCACATTGAACCTTCACCCTTGAAATGACAAAGTAGATGCTTTGAACACAGCCAGGTTCCTTTGGTGGGTGGCATGATGCCTCTAGGCCTCTGACCATATATTATTGTTGTGTGTCAGAACGGCCCACAACATTGATTTTGCTGTGATTAAAACCACCCATTATCAAATTAGAAAAGTCAAATTAATACAATGTCACAATTTCTTTTTCAGTAGTGTTTTACCACTTTCTCTACAATTAGTACGTTGTCCACCTGTTTCCAGCCTGTGTTGCATTGCGAGAGAATGCCCGTTAAGAGCACACAGAAAGATTAAGCAATCTTACTAAACATACTGACATTTTTGAGTACACCCAATTTACATTTTTTCCAATGTGAACACGTTCCATACCCTAAACACAATTAGAATTACTCTGTAGTATGGAACTGTAAGCACGATTTGATGTTGTCGTTAGCACTGCGAACTATTTGGTTGATTTTAAAAACCAACCTGAAATTAAGTAAGTCAATCAAGGAACCAAACGATGCCTTGTAACCTTTCATTGTTATGCTCTCTGTAAAGCAAAATGTATAATAACTAAATAACCAAAATAAAATGAACAACATAACAACAAAGGAGTAGCAGGGGCTGCATTACAATATTTTAGAGACAAAACGTTTAAACTTCAACTGTGAATTTTCTTCCATAATAACTGTTGCATTTTGGAAATTAACTTAAATTAAATTGGTATCCGAAAGCCTCACATGTTCACAACAGCGGCATCGTCCTTTCATCAGCATTTCCACGTTTGCAAAGGTTTTGGAGTTTAACAAAGCCAAGAAACTAGCATCAATCCATTTGTGAATTTCAAAAAGAGCTCTCTGTCTAATAAGCTTAATCACTTACTTCTCTGAAAACTGGCAAAAGACCCACAGAGTCCGCCGCCTCTCATCCCGTCCAATATAAATCAGTAATTCAGTAAATCAGAAAGCTATTCTCATTAGGCGCTCGTGGAGAAAAAAATAAATAAAAAAATAAATCAAATTCCTTCTCAACCGTGACAGACATTTCTCTTAAAACGCAATAAAACGCAGCTGATTAGATCCAGCGTTGTCAATTAAACAGGGTTACAATTTAATATAATACGGTTAAATTGGACGTAACTGGCAGGTGTGATTATGCCCCAGATTCCCATTTCTTACCGCAAATTCACATTCAGCGTCTCATCCAGAAATCCAATTAGGAGTGGAGTGACCTCCCTCAAACTCCGTGTGCGTGTGCGTGTGTGCGTCTGGTGGCTGGCGTGTCAATCAATATCAGCTCACAGGTCAGCGGCGGATGAGCCACACTACAACCAGTGGGACACATTGTGTGCCAGTAAAAAGACGCTAATTGAAAACTAGTTTTAAGTGTGCGAGTAGGGCTGTGTGTTAATGTGTGCGTGCGTTTTGGGGAGAGGAAACAAATAATAAAAAGGCCAGGGCGCGTGTTTCTTAAAGTTGTAAGAAATATGCGCCATGTGCTAAAAGTGAAAACAAGACATCTCAACGGACTTGCGCAGAGGGATAAACGCATGGGGAAAGCACTTAAATGGAGCGCGACAGTGAGTTATCAGCCGATAGGCAGTGGCGATGCTGTGGTTGTGGTTCACAGCTCGGGAAGGGTTGGCAGAGACGACACAGTACCTCCTCTATTTGGATTCAACCGCTATAATCGGGGAATGAAATTAGCACCTGGCATCTGCCGAAATACAGCGCAAACGTTGGCTGTGGCAGGTAAAAACGTCAGGTCACCTTCCACTGTGGCAGATGGGGTTTTCTTCTATTAACAAATACTGTTTTCAAAAGGTAATTGTTGAGTTAAGAATAGTTAGGGATTTAGGTCGCGTAATAGGTTCCAGCGATTCAGTATCGACCATTTTAAAGTGTTCTATGTAGATTTCAGAAGAATCAGACAGCCAATTTGATTGGAATGCTCAGTAACCTGAAAAAACACAAGCGTTGATTTCAGACCCTGACTACGTTCATGTAAAATATGTGCTGCTAATTAGTCTATATTGTGTAACTGCTGCCACAAAAGCAGCGTGAACAAGGTTGGAGTGGGAACCACGCCCACCCGCTTCACAGAACAATAGCCAGTTAGGAATTTAACCTATTTTTGCCCCAATGTTCATCCGTGGCTTCTCCCTAATAACTTATTTTGCATAAGCACATTTGCTTTTTCAGGTGACTTTTACCAGGAGCAATTAAACACGTGAAACCGACAAGCGTCCTCCAACCACATGAAAAGGGAAGAGGTTATGGAAAATTGGCCAAAAACATTTCAACAAAAAGAAGAGAGAGAAAAGTGAGTATACGTTGGTCTCTATGAATGTGTGTGTGTGTGTGTGTGTGTGTGTGTGTGTGTGTGTGCGCTCGTTTGCTTCTGCTTGTGTGCAAAAGTCTTTGCTTGATCCGAATTGACAAATCACCTGCAGGAGTCCGTTTCCCATCCAAACTCACAGTAATTACAGTAGAAGCCGGCAAAACTGCAGAGGTGGACGGGCTCAGCGTCACATTTGATTTAGGAGGCAGCGAATAGAACCAATTAGCCACTTTGGCCGGGGATCAAACGGCTATCTGCGCCTGAAAAAAAAGGCCCTCCTGTCCAATTAACAGAATTTATGGACAGGGCTATGGTACCGCTGCGCTGTGATAAGGTAATTTGTTGGGTTTGCTGTATACTGCAGCACTTGCTGACATTTGACGGTAATGAGGGCGACAGATTTGTAATTTAAGAGGAATATAAGCGGACTTGACTCAATTGTGAATCACTTGCTAAGTAAATGTTTTAGTTCCTGATGGTAGCTTTAGATAACAGGCGCATACATCTACAGAAGACACAGAGGTCTTTAATCCCGACACGTGTATCCGTGGTTTCTTTTCTTCTTCTTAACTCGAGTTTTGGGACTTACTGGTGCGCAGGGCGGAGGGCGTGACCTCGATCTCACTGGCGACCTGGTACGGTTGGAAGGCCGAGGCTCCGCTGCCAGCACTGAGGTCTGCGGCGAACAGGTCTGGGCTCTGGGTCCCCGTGGAGCTGGCGCTGGTACCATCGCCTCCATGATGGGGCTCCTGTTCGTCATACACCGCTACCAACTGGAGGCGGGACATAAAACAGGGGGGACGTCAGAAGGTGTTAGATTGGAGAAACGTGTTGCTTGACGTCAGGAAACGTCGACTGGTGTAAGCCTCTCAGAAAGAAAGGGAGTGGGGCAAATAAGAAAACTGTCAAAAAGTAGATTGCATGTATGAAAAGGGTTTTCTTCGGATTTGACAAAAGACGAGCTCAAAAACCCAAACAATGGTAAAAACGCACACGAGGATAATCTGGAATCATGAGAGAAAATTACAATTGCAAAGAGAACGAAAGAGACAATGACAGGGACGTATGAATGTAGGAAACGTTTAGGAAGCGATTTAGGTTTGATGTGTGAAAAACCCCTGCAACAAATCACATAACAGAGCATACAAAAAAGAAATAATGGAGAGATTTAAAAAAGGAAAGGAACAGAAGGTGGTTTTCGTTTTGTGGAGAAAAGTATTGCTTTTGCAGTGTGTGTGTGTGTGTGTGGAAACGCTGCGTCACAGGAGCTGCTCCCTCCTGGACAGGTAAATTAGTTGTTTATTGCCCTCTGTATCTGAAAAGGGGGATTTCATTTTATACAGAATCTAAAAACTCAAAAGTTAGCAGAGACAACCACTGATTATAGTCCAACGTGCCTGTACCTGGCAACTGACGATTACAGAAGAAGCTGGCATTTGTCCGACCTTATGATTATAAAAACCCCACAAAGCATTGAAAGCCTGCATAGAACGACAACGTTCGCAGATGTTTCAGTCTGGGTATTCATGAGAGACTACAGTACTGCGTCAACAGATAACGTATAATTAAAGTTACATCACAAGGCACGACCTGAAATCCCAGTACACTTCTCGCACGTTCAGAAATGGAAATCCACCAAAATCTGTTTTACTTCTGCTGCATTTTCCTGGAAAAGGCAAAGAAACTGAGGGCTAAACTCAAACTTTGGTTAGATGGCGCAATGGTTCTTTACCTTTTTGAGCAGGCTACCAAACTAATTCGATGTTGGCTTTGATTTGTGTGCGACTGTCACAAACACACTCAAAATCTATTCTAAGGCGAATTATATCGCTGGTATAGTCAATACAATGTTGAAACCATTCCCACGTCTAAAATATGGTTCTCTCCGAAACCATCTGGCCACCCCTGGAAATGAAACCAGGACCCCGGACCCCGGACCCCCCCCCCCCCCTTGGGGTGGTTGAGAACCACTGAGATAGTGGATAGAGAGACATGGGCTGCAAGGACTGTGAACTCTGTGGGTGAGCTAGAGGAGAGGGGACGTCGTAGGAGTGTTTGCACGCCATCTTCTTCTAAAAATCTTTTAGAATCATCATGTCTTCCAGTCATTGGCGCCCCAATTCCAGCCATAGAAACAGGAAGCACCTGGATCAGACGGTAAACGATGATGCCGACCGTTCACTCCAGCTGGCCCAGACTGTTGGGAATCAGAACTATAGTCTGCTCAACAATCGTATCGCTTCACTGCCTTCAACAAATCCTCACCAACGATTAAGTACCTGAATATGGAGCAAGAAATGATCTACTTGGGAGTTAAAGGAAACTGACTTGGCACTGCTGAACAGACAACACATGGTGGTCCCTTCCTGCTTTAATGCACGATCGGTCGCACATACACCCCGAAAAAAGGTATATGGGGTTGATTTAGACTCTATTTTATGTTACATCACATCCTCTCTTCACTCAAAATGGCTCCACAGCTCCTCTCCCTCACAGATCTGATTAATTCCAGCCTTTACAGCGTGGCTTTATTAGATTAAAGATGAGATTCACGCCGTCCTGCCGTCTGCGACTCCCACCAGGCCGGCGTGTGTGCTCAGCTGGCTCCAGTTAGCTGAGCAGAAAATGAAAACTCCATCCAGCATTTGCCAATTCACAAGAATGTGATCCAACTGTCCCTCGCGGTGAGATTTGATGCAGAGGCACGGCTGCGATACTACTCGAAGGTCCGCCCTGCCTGACCCACAATATTCTCGCCCGCGCTAAAATAAACAGGGATACTAAAGAGCTCAAACATCTTCAGGCTGTCACTGCAGTTCATCTGGGTTTCCTGACATGATCCCGATCAAAGAAAAACCCTAAACTTTACAGAAAACTTGACCAAACACCCCATGGCGAGAAGTAGCTGATCAAAAACAGGCCGTGTGCACGTCAGGAAAATATCTGCGGCACAGATTTGGAATTTTATATCTCAAGCTACAAGATGTTCATACGATTGCACAACCTTCAGTGACTTATGAAAGCTGCAAGTTTTCAATCATTAGATGCGACATTGTTGTAAATAGACTTAATTATGTATCAGTGGCTCATGTTCCCGTTTTTTCCCCCCTTTTCTTATATGTGGAATATAAGGGGACAGATGGTACGCATGCCACTGCCAACTACTGAGAGACACTCCCACAGGAGAATTACTGCCACGCCACACCTGTGCACACAGAACGGGCAAAGCCTCATCTGTTTAACATCAGCGCTGTGAGAGTTGTTTTAAAAACACTCTTGAAGAAGGTCGAGAGGGGCGGACACGTTAGTATGACCAATAAGCTGAGATGCGGGATCTTCTTTTCTCAAGACTGAGGCCATCGAGGAAACATCAGATGCTGTTGCACGGACAACATTTCTTCAGCCCGGTTGAAATTAATCTCAGAGATTCCAACTTAACGGTTTACATGGATGCTAAATAAAAGGATCTGATGAGATGCCCCCAAAGCATTTAATCAGAATCTAATTTTTGACATGCGCAGTGATTCCACCCGCTAATCTGCTGGAAACATACCAGAAGAAGCAGCGGGGGAGGGGGAGGGGGGGTTCGGCTCGTTATTTGGAGGATCATATTTTGGGTTATAAAAAGGTTTACGCCCACCATTGAAACTGCCTCCAGGTCAGCCGGCTCGAGGGTGAGCCTCTTCTGATTGAGGTGGTTTATATTCCGACTGGGCTGTTATTCCCATTATTACTGGAATATTAGGGTCCATGTAAACACAGGTAATGTCAAACTCACTTAAAAGCGCCAAACTCAATAAAACACACGCAAGTACATACAAATATGGCCACATTGAAAGGGAAGCACACGCACACACTCGGCACACGCAATTACATTTAGAGTCACAGAGACACACAATCCATTAACACACACACTTCAAATCCAACTACCAGTTTTCCAGCACATTAAACCTTCATTTTAGCCACATTTAGCCTGAGAGCTGTGGAGTTTTATAGCACGCTGGACGGGCTCCCCCGGTGAGAGGAACAGGCTCTCACAGGCTCTCACAGGCTCTCACAGGCTCACACACACACACACACA
>JAVQJF010104606.1:0-11949 GCA_036023855.1 Gadopsis marmoratus
CCCCGGGAAGAGCTAGAAAGCGTTGCAGGGGAAAGGGACGTGTGGATAACCCTGCTTAGCCTGTTGCCTCCGCGACCCGGCCCCGGATAAGCGGTGGAAAATGGATGGATGGATGGACTCTCCTGTTAATCTAGCTAAAGGTTGAGCATGAAAGCTGTATTCTTGATATAGCACTACAAAGAAGGAGGAGTCATGGATGATGGTTGGATCAACAAAGCTTGTGACTTTTCACGACCATCTAACTGTCAGTCTTGGTCTTTTCCCCATCTCGAAACAAATCAGCTATCATTTGATGGCGATTTAGCCTCTGGGGACATCAGCCAATGTTTCGGGGCTTCCGGTGTAGCCAGCAGATACCTTTAACGGATATCCGGGCCAAGACTTCCTCTTCCTCTGCCGATAATTGTTTACAGTCCAATTGACAATCTCGGAACCCATCGGCTATCATCTGACAAAGATTTGAATGCATATAATTTTCTAAAAAGCTAATCTCTAGGGTTCCGAGATTAATAAAAAGCTAATTCTTTGTCAGACGATAGGCGATGGTTTCCCGGATTGCATTTCAGCCGATGCGCTTCGCCTCTTTTGCTCTGAGTCTGTTTACTTGCATGCAACCAAAGCCCCCTCAAACATAGTCAATACTACTCGGACTACAAATTGACTACAAAACGGAAACCATGACGCTTCTGATATCAAAATCTTGACCCTTTCCTACAGATTCTGCATTGACATGCGTTAAAGAAGTAAGAAAATCCTATGAATCTTTTTTGAAAAATTTCCTTTTTATCCTTTACTTGGGATACAGCTCAGCTCAGGCTTTTCCCAGAGAAGTGTGGTTTCACAGTTTCCATTTGCAAGGATTCCCACATGTACCTACCTTTGGCAGTTCTAGCAGTTACTTTGTGACATAACATCAATGTACAGCCAAGAGTCTAGCAGTATGTGTAGGACTCTGGGGTAGTATATCAGGCTGCAAGATGTTCTTGTTCCTGTTTCTGTTGGTGGCTTACCGGAGCCAGATGTTTGGCTAACAGCTTGTTTTGTTTTTTTACCTAATACCTCATTTCTTCCATTGCTTTGGACGAGTTCACATACATTATCTTCTGAAGGTGAAAATGGTTTCTATCTGTAGGACATCTCAGAGATCTTGATCCTTGATCCTTGATGAGCAATGCTGTTCCTCCTTAAGAGAAGCTAGCTGAGGTGGCTGTGGAAGTTACACTGTGATGTGTCATAAATTAGGCCTTGATGGCACCTGTATATCAGACTGTTGACTCAAAAGCGTATAGTATGTAACAAGACAGCCATTTAGCATCCCTGATCCACAACCAGTGAAGTACAGCTCGTTATTTTGCCATCATAGGTGTTAGAATAGGCAGCGTGAGCTGGATCCTCAGCCGCCTGTCACAAAGATGTGGAGTTAATTTGAAGTTTTCCTTTATTTTCACGCTTCCTCTCTTGCTGCAACATTTCAGTGGCATGTTGACAGGTTTATCTGTAGGCTTGGAGGCTGATGAGGCGCACCTTGGTGTTTGGACTTCCTGATTAGTTGACACAAAATAGGGAAACTGTGGCATGTTAGTAAAAACGCTCCACGCTGCCGTGGGAAATGCACCTGCTCAGGTTGTGTGAATTTCTCCCTCGCTCCCTCTCCCGCTCTCTCGTTTCACTATAACTTCTGCAGCCTTCAAGTCCTGTTGGAAATATCAATGCCATGTTTACTACGCTTAAAAACACCATAAAGTGGTAAATATGTCTAAATACGGCAAGAAATGTTTTTCTAGACAGTTACTTTGAAGCTTGAAGTATATGGTATCATCATATAATCTGTGTGAGTTATTTGACATTACACAGCTAGCTTAGAGGGATGTGTTTTTCTTTAAGATATGACTTGTGAGTAAATTTTCAGGGACTACTCTGAATCCCATGCTCATGTTCAGTATTTATTACATTCGTCACATTTCTGAATAAATCAAAACATCAATAACATGCTTGATCCTCTTCATTCTGCTTCTGCCATTCGATTTGATTTTCCACCACACAAGGCTGGATTGAAAGCAGGCCTCTGCACTGTGTTGTCATTAGGTTGTGGGCCTTCTTGACCTTGGAAACGGTAACTTGACACAAAAAAAGACTTTTCAATCAATTTCAGTCGAGGGCCCGTGAGGGCATATCCATATGCACTGGAGTTGCAGGCTTTGAGTTTCCACACTCTATTCCTTTTTCTCTATCTATGTAGGGCAGCTCGTGGATCAGCTGACATCCCCATCCTCCCACATGCCCACACAATCTTGTTAAAGCATGCAGTTAATCTGAAGAGGAAAAGGACTCTCTTTACAAGCAAGCAGCTCTTTCATCACCCTATTGTATTGCCCACATCACGTTGTCACACGAATATTGGATTCTCCCAAAGCTCAGGTGCTTAGAAGAAGCTGTGCCCTCGTCTTGGCTCTGCGTGATGTCATTTGCCTGGGAGTGACTTTGTAAATTGGGCATTATCTCGCACTCTAGAGCACAGACAACATTATGTTACTGGAAGAATTAACATCTCAATGGGAACCCTCCATTAATCTGTCTCCCCTTTCTTTTAGAAGTTGGCTCCACCATCAATAAGTGCCGCCACAAAGATGAAGAAGAAAGATGTTGTTCCTTCATTGAACGCTTATTGAAACGGAGTCAGTGTCCCCTCTCATTCAAAGCCTCGGCTGCTATCATCACCTTGCAGTCCAGGTGAAGCGCTGCGATTTGATGGACACAGACACACGGCAGTGCGAGAAAGGCCTATGATTGAATTGCCACTCGCTAGCATTGCTGCTCTTCATTCCCAGCCTGCACAACACAGTGTAAGAGATGCAGAGAAAGAGGGTCATCCATAAATGCACAGGGCTGCATTCCAGCCCTTGTTTGACAGGAGAGGTATTGTCTGGACCTGGGGAGGAGGGAGAGGGGGGGGGGGGGTTCTGTAGCTGTTTGTCCCCACCATGAAGTGGCTCGACACCTTGAGACCCAGAGCTTAAGCTCAAACATTTCTCTGTCCCTGTAGGCTCTCAAAGAGTCTCTTGCTTTTATGGGCAGTGGAGGAAAATCTCAAAAGCACCTTCCATCTCTCAAAAGAGAGAAAGTGAGAGCAAATCATGTTGAACTTGAACAACTCCCACATAATCACGAGTGTGCTTTTTCAGACATAATAAAAATGCACTGAGCTCTCAAACAGGCTTCCACGGGGTGATTGTGCTCTAGAGGAAAATGAACTGAAGCAAACCTCTCCACTCTCCACCTACTTGTTATACTTTATGAGGTGTCTCTAGATTGACTACATGCGACTATTTATTACAAAGCCGCTGCCTGAAGATGACAAAATCTTTTAAATTCATTTATCACGTGCCTCACTTCTTCCTCACTGAATCATCAGGTCTTACACAAAGAAGCATAGAGGAGATTTCCACACCAAAAACCAACAAATGCTGAAGGTCAACACTGCAACTGTGCTACTGTGTTGCTGTCTCACTGTGTTTTGTTTTCCTATGTAACTGTCATGCATGTTCCACTCAAGTGAACACCGCATGTGCATGTAGTGCTTTGGTTGACTTGGCAACACTGCCATCTCATGGTGATCGTAGTAAAAAAAGAACAGGGCTATGTTTTTCAGCATCTTTGTTAGAAAAGGTTTATTAATTATGCAAGACATGTTATCGCCATCTTACTCTGCCATATTAATTCAATTCATATAATATTGTCTCCTGTCAGAGCCATCATCATCACAATCATTTTATTATAAATACATATGCACAAGATAATTAAATCATATCATTACATGCTGTTGCTGATTAAAATGACTGGAAAGCACAAAGCTACGTTGATTTGGCTTGAGCTCTCTTGTTATATTAAAAAGTGACAGTTTGTGTTAAACTTGTTGGCCTGACTTTTCATCAGCAGAGAAACCTCTTCTGACAGAAACACCACTATTTTTTAAAAGGTCTTATCAAAGGGAGTTGCATAAATTCATCTCTGATCTTTTCAGTCAGGACTTATTCTCTTCTGTAGCAGTCTATTTCTAGTCACTGAACCTCCAGAGAGCCGAGGCTGACTCTGAACAAGGCTGAGATGCAAGAGGTGGCAGATGGGTTTGACTTGTCTCTTGGTGTGTGAAAGCCACCGCCACCCCCAACCCCCAGCCTGAGGGCCAAAGTCATGCCTCACAGCATTTTGAGCCTTTCTATACCTGGACATCTCTCTGATGTTCCTCCCTCTCAGTCCCCCCTTCTGTGTCTGTATTACAGCTCTGCTGTCCACCACACTCCTCTCTACCTGCTTCGTCCTCCCCACAACTCTTGGTTCGACACGGGAAGACCAAAGCAGTACACCTGTCCAATCCCGACTCCTCTACCGGCTGCTCGCACTGCACCACATAGATTCGGTAAAGCTCCAAGAGGACAATGAGGATGTTCTTGCAGGTGAAGAAGATCATCAGCTGGTTGAGTACCTGCTCTTGGACCATGAGGTAGAGCCGGTAAAGCAGGAACGGGCCGTCTTGGAGTCCCACCGTGAGCAGCAAGCTCCACACTTCACTGGAGCAGCAGGAGGCGAACGCTGAGAGTGCACCAGGGCAGCAGGAGAGACCCGTCTGTGAAGGCTCACCCTTCGGGGGTTGTGTCTGGGTGAGCACCAGAGGAAACTGCATGAGCGCCCAAGAGAAGAGTGCCAGGCCTATGATGACAACTGCTCGGTTGGTTTTGACCTCAGGTTCCTTGAAGGTGTCAAAGATGTCCAGGATGTCAGCGCCCAGCCCCACGTACACCATGAGCAGCTGTGAGAGCTGGTCGCGTGACATGTCCCCCTTCGGCATCAGCCAGCGACCCAGAACCAAGACTATGAGCATGGTCTGCTCCAGGCCAGCAACCCAGTTCTCTGGGTCCAGTTCCTCAATGCCCTGAGTGAAGGTAACAGCACCGTGTGGTCACGTCAAAAGTGTTTTGTCAAATTAGATTATTCATTTTTGTTACAGAGCAGATCCTTGGGATTCTCATTGGCATGTCCTGATATTTCTTATTTTTTGATCCATCATCCATACCATGCATACTATATATTACAATGCTATAACTTGGTATATGAAAACATTAAATGCAATCAATGAAAAACATTGAAAATCCTCCATTCAACAAGACATCTCCTCGCTATTCTCAATATAATTCCGATGACTTCTGAGTCAGCTCCTCCTTGTTTCAGGGTTTGTTGGGTTTATCCTGACAGCACCCCTTGACTCTTCCCCATCATTCCTGAAACACAACGTTTTCAAGTTTCAAAAGCTGCCACCCAGCCTTGGGCGCAGCCAAGGGGCAAAAAAGCTCCCAAGTCCTACATGAAAGAAACTGCAATAAAACCACCCCAGAAGGGGAGAGATCTGAGAGTGTTTTAAGCAGGAGCCTATCTGGACTTCATCTCAATGTGTCTATTACGCATTTCCTGCAACTAATAATTAATCCACCCCCTTGTTTGATTTAAATCTTATCTGATATCAGGTGTTGCTTTAATGTGGCTGCGTGGAGGGTGAGGCTGGGAGGGCAATTTTGTGGTGGAATACCTACCGCTGTTGTCTGGATGTGAGCCAGCAAATGAAGCTCAGGGCCTGAGGAATTGTTGACAGGCAGCTTGGACTGCAGCAGGCTCAGCTCTAAAAACCAAATGGATGGGATGACAGTACTGAGGTAGAGGAAAACCATGGGGGAGAACCTAAAAGAGGACCGCCAAAGGAGAGGGAGGGTGGGGGAAGGTGGGGGGGAGGTTATTTTTAGTGACATGCTTCTTTTTTTTTTACACCCGCTAAAGAAGAAAGAGTCCCCCCTTTATTCCAAAAGAAGCATCGAATTTCAGACAGGCAATTATTCTCATCATATATGCAAATCCCACTTGACAGTGCAAAGCCTTCTCCATGAGGAGAGAACTTCAAAGTAAGTCTCAGTGAAAAGGAGAGAGGCCTGAAGAAAGCTTGCATCCGAGGATGTTCACGGTGTATGTGTATCACAACTAGCTTGGGGATGAATGAAGTGTGACACTAAATGCTCATATCCTTTGGAGACTTGCGTAATAAAGGTCGAGGTCAGTTAATGTTTGCTCAAGCCAAATGGTTATTCTTTTAAAGATAGCTGGTCAGAAATGACTCAAACCAGCCGCAGACATTCTATCTGTGACTTGATAGGAGCAAGTGTGAGAGACGTGGTAAGCTCAGAACATCAACTCAGAGAAAGACAGAGCAAATAATACGGCAGAGGAATAGATGTGTTTTTCATACACAGTGAAAAGAGAGAGAGTGCTGCAGTGGATAACAGAGAATTTAGTGGCTGAGAATATTACAGGCCTTACACAAGCTGCCTCTCACCACCGTGGGCAGATGGGTTGTAAAGTGTTCACACAGTTAAAAGTTCAGAAGTTATTTGCTCCCCTCACATAAAAGGTTTACAAAGTATTGCTACAACACCTCAATCCTCATGTCACCCCTTCTTTTACAAAAGCAAAAGCAGCGGGCAAGCAGATGCTTTGTACATGCTAATTTATCCCGCAAACACGTTTTTGTTTATCATAGCTGAAGCAGGAGAGGGAACCCTTCTACGCCTATTAAATAATTCGTTTTTTGTTGTGAAGTTGCTCCTTTACCACTCACCCTGTGGAAATAGCTGAATTATGTCTTTCGTGTATCTGCAAGTACTTTGTAAAGCCAGAGAAATGGACCCATGATGATAACTGGGGATTTTAAAAGATGTGGGCATTTACCAGTCAGGCATGGTCTAACGAAGAGACACAATGGAGTTGCATTATGGGAAATGTAGGATCCATGCTAGGGACCCAAAGTCAAGATATGCCAGCTTTAACCGATTCATTTTTAAACATTATTGGATTTGTCTCTTGTGAACGTTACGGAAGTGCAATACTAAACTGCTGGAGTAGCCTTTAATACAGTTTCTCTGTAGCCTTTGGTCAGATAGAATATATCAGAGTATTACGTTATTAACATTGTGGTGTCATTGTCTGTAATCTAATCATAGGGATTTTCAGCCATGCTAAGAGTGTGGTTCTATAGATGGTAATTATTCCAAAGAAATAGGCTAAGTAATAGGTATGACTTAATTTCAAAGACTCCAGTGTTACCAATGTTTTATTGCTAATTGCCTAATCCTGATATTAACACTGTGTATTATGTGGAATATAAAATAATGTTAAATGTTTGTGTTTTGCACGTGTGACTTCAACATTACCATTTCCACTCTGCGTTTTGGGTGCACTTCAGAGTGACAGCCATTTCCACGCCCAGCAGAGCCACGCCCATCAGCAGCAGCCAGTAGAGTGGCTCTTCTTTAACGGCCACCACTCGCCACACTGTCACCACCCCGTGGACCACAAACAGGAAGCGACTCAGCAAGGCCAGCAGGACATTCAGGAGACACATCATGCACCAGAGAAAATCTGTCCAGGAAATAATTTATTATATCATTGTGTTTTATGAGACTCACTGTACCCTACTATAAATTTGCTTTTGAAATTCAAATTCAACCTTAGTACCAATTGAGCATCGTTTAAACGCCACAGCCTACCTGAGTACCATGTCCATCCCTTTATAACTACAGTGTAACCATCTTCTGACGGCTACTTCCAGCAGGATATTGTGCCATGTCACAAATCTCAAATCATCTCAAACTGGTTTGTTGAACATGACAATGAGTTCACTGTATTCAAAAGGTCTCCACAGTCACCAGATCTCAATCCAATAGAGCACCTTTGGGATGTGGTGGGACGAGAGATTTGCATCACGGATGTGCAGCTGACAAATCTACAGCAACTGAGTGATGCTATCATGTCAATATGGACCAAAGTCTCTGAGGACTGTTTCCAGCACCTTGTTGAGTCTATGCCACGAAGAATTAAGGCAGTTCTGAAGGAAAAAGGGGGTCCAACCTGACACTAGCAAGGTGTACCTAATAAAGTGGCCGATGAGTGTATGTCAGATAGTGGCATAAAATTAAGGCAGATGCTATTAGCACCCATGTGTCCATTTCTAACAATTCTATTTGCACCTGGGGTGGAATAGCCCTGTCATCCGAAACCACCCGCTTACAATAGACAATGTGTGGAACGGCACTTAACCCTGCAGACAAAAATAAACAACCATGGCTGATGCTCAACACCCGCAACTGTCAATAACCACCCTCTGTTGACGCTGCATGTGGGAGAAGTTAGCCTTGAGAAGTGCCTAAACCTAACCACCCGCGGATGACGCTCACGACAAATCGACATTCTGTAAAATGAAATGACTAAAGTCCTATTGCATGCCATGTTTGTTTTTCGACAGATCATTCTTCCTTGGTTGATGCAAGATGATTCAGCTTTTTGGCAAAAAGCTCATACAGTATACAAAGGAATGGCCAAAGAAAGGCTGTCAATAAGTATAAAGTTGTGAGTCAACAATTTTAAAGATGAATCTGAGTATAATATTGCAGAGAGAGAGAGAAAGAGCATATAAGCTGAACTGTTCAAACAGTGTCTCAAACGTTGCACCAATAGAGTGCTGTATGTTGTTTTGAACCTAGTATTGCTATTTTATTACAGCAGCAAACTTAATGTCCAACAGTAAAGACTTTTGCAGAGTCAATACTGAAGAATGGACAAGTGCCAAAGGCCACTTCAATTTGATTGCATTTTGCAATAAATTTAAGGAATAAACTCACACACAATAGTCAGTGCCAGACTGCCAAAAACCTAATCAACTCTGAAAACCTTGTGAAACCATACTATTTGTAACCGCCTGCATCATTAACATCATACCCCCATTTCAGCTTTCATTGTCAATAACCATTGCATGATGCCAGTGTGCAAACAGTCCTCACTGTCAATTAGTGAGCAGGATAAAAGCTGCTGAGCTTTGGGGGAATTCAAAGCAAGAAGTGATTTGTAAGCAAGAGTTAGAGGAACTGGTCTGCAGTCAATATTTAAGGACTCCAGGCATGAGTTTGCTTAAATCTGTTCTATGGATCTCGGTGGATTATTGTGACTTGTTGAGTTGAAGTTGGATCCAAAATGGGGGCATCCTGGTTGCCTATTGGTTAAGATGCAAAAGAAAACGTAGTTTGACTCCAGCCTGAAACCTTTGCTGCGAGTCATGTTTCCATGTTTCCTGTTTGTTTCTACCGTCAGTGTTTATAAAGCATTTATAATTGGTGAATAAATTAGTAGTTAATAAATAATTTGCTAATGCTGTCTGTCTAAGCATGTATGTACCATTAATAAGGACAACCACAGGGTTGCCAGGTTGTGAAAGATGTTGGCAGTTGCAAATGTTAGTAAGTCATTAATAGAGAGTCACAGGTCTCTCACTTTCTAATAAGCCAACAGCAAAAGGTAGTAAGTCATCATACTCAAGGTTGGTAAGTGGTCCAACAGTATATTCGACTGGTCCTACTAATTAATTAAAGAGCTAAAAAGACAAAGCAAGTGTTATTATGGAGGAGGATAAACACAGCCAGTTGGATTTTTTACAACCTGGCAACCCAAAATGTGTTGTTGTTGTTATACCGGCTTATAACTGATTTATAAAGCATTAGTAAATGCTATATTACATCAATAATTCCAATTGTTACAACTCATGTATTTAACCCTTTAAAAAGTTTGCCTTCTCATATAAATATCTTGTATTTGAGACTGAAAGCCTCAGTCTTTGTATGCTGCACGTTGTACACAAATAACTCTTCTATGACTGTTTTTGACATTTAATTGAATAAGACATGAATCCAGCTCTGGTCTCTCGATAATTGTTATCTTCTGGGTCAAAAAGTGGGTCTCAGAGTGCAGTGCGCTGTCGTGAATATGCCTTGAACAGAATTCATGCAATATGTGTGGCGCAGCTGCATGCAGTGCAGTACCTACCTACAGTAGAAGCTGGACTCCTGGCTGAGATCAACTTCTTCAATGCATTTCCCAAAAGTTCTCCGATGCTGTGCAATCGTAAATGACAATACCACTAACCATCACACAGCCTGTATCTGTCTGACTTTGCCTTTTAAATGACAGCCTAAACCCACTGGATAAGTAAACATGTCAGAGGTGTGTGTGTGTGTGTGTTTATGTGTTCAATGGGGAGTGACTACTGTCCACTTGAGCAGAGTATCAGTGAGCGGCACTGTGTATATGTGTGTGTCTCCATCCCCTCGGTGCCATTGTAGGAGATAACGTTTCCTGCCCTGTGCCCACATCTTCATCGCCATCCGTCATGATGTCATCTCTCCTGGCCCAGAACAAAGTTATCTCTCTGGGAGAAGCCAGCCTGCCGCACTCCCTGTTCAGAGAGCACCCAGCCCTGCCCTGCTCCCACCCATGGCTGCTCTGTCTCTGCATTGCTTGTCCTGATAACAGCCTCGCTCCCTGGCCTCCGCACACACAATGGCACGGCAAAACAGGAGGGAATGGAGATGCTGATGGCCCCCTGAGAAATCACCACAGGAGTGTATGGGTATGTTACCGCTATTGCATCAAAATGAGGATGCTGCGTGGGTCGATGCTGTCCAGGAATGTCAATCCACTAAACCTTCAAAGTGGAACAAAGATTGATGACTGACAAGATGTTTTGTGTAAATTCTAAAAGATTGTCAGATATCTGATGGCAATCTTGCCTCACTACCAACATGGCCTTCAATCTGCATTGCCTGATTTTATTTGATTTTTTTGGCCATGAAAAACAAACTGTAAACACGCAAACATATCGGTAATTTACACATCGAGCAGACGTGGAGCAACATTAGCATGCATTTGGAGTTCTATCCATCTGATGAATGTAATTCCAATTTTCACTTTTCTTTTTGCTCAGTTTTATTACATATGTGGCTCTTCAGCTGCTAAATGCAGCTGTGTTCTCCAGCTATGTTTATTACACAGCTGTCTTGAATACTCAATTCTGATTGGCCAATTGCAGAATTCTACTGCATCTTATTTCTGTATAGCAGACTGCTGCTGTGAATAACAGACCCTTGCTATGGACGCAGTTCCGATCATAGACTCTGGAGGTCCACGTCCAGTCATATCAATGCGCAGAAAGAAGTCTGGTAAATTTAACAATTGAGTGAGCTCATTGACACTGTGGCAAAAGACATTTTCCCTTACTCCATCCGAAAACACCATGGAAGATTTTAATGTTTTATATTAATTTGAATATATTTGGATAGCACAAAACCTTTCCATTCATGGTTAATGGCTGAACTGTACCCAGAAATAGAACAGAAAAAGAGAAGAAGAAATCTGCAAAGAAAAAGCAAAAGAGGTTAAAAGACAAAGAGCTGGACCACAGAGAAATCAACATGATTGAAGAAGACTGACATGAAGTAAACAGTGAACTGAACACGTTATGGGCTGTGGCAGTGTTTAAAGACTGGTTAATCAGCTAAGTAGGCAGCTAATCTTAAGTTCCAACTGTAGAATGTAACAGACTATTTCTTTTTAGTGGAAGCAATAAAATTATTTTTAAAATATTTTGTGTCAAATTATTGATTTCTCATTTCTTATTGATAATAAGTGGGATAATGTAATGGGTGTTCAAGACCAAGTCGTGCATCACCCTGTCAGGTGTTATTTCCGCAATAATGACCCACTTGCTGTACATGATGACTTACCTGTGAGAGCGAACCAAAAGAAGCTGAAAGACTTACATTATAAAGCCTCCCAGAGCTGAGGGGGAAAGCAGAATCAGGGGTATAATTCTCTGTGGCTTATACTGTATATACACTGCTCAAAAAAAGTAATGTTAAAAATCAAAAATAATTAAATTGAAAACACATCTGATCTCAGTGGGTACAAAAAAATCATGCTGGATATCTATACTGATATGGACTGGGTAATGTGTTAGGAATGAAAGGATGCCACATCGTTTGATGGAAATGAAAATGATCAACCTACAGAGGGCTGAATTCAAAG
>JAVQJF010104611.1:0-66802 GCA_036023855.1 Gadopsis marmoratus
CCCCCCCCCCCCCGCCCCCCCCCGGGCGGCCGCCCCCCCCCCCCCCCCCCCCCCCGCCCCCCCCCCCCCCGCAACAAATAGACCGTCCTTTCAAGAGGATGGATGTATTGTTGTTGTGGTTTCCATTCTCACAGCCGCAGAAAGGTGCTGGTGCTCTGAGCCTGCAGGAACTCCACTCATTCCAAACACCAGAACTGGCTGGAAGGTCCCTAAAGTAACCACAGGAGAGAGGGGAGGGGCCAAGGAGCACGTTCGCTTATTCCCGTTGGTTGACAGCGCAGTGATGTTGCCCCCCCCCCCCCCCTGCGTTTGCTCCTTTCTCCCACCAATTCTTCCATTCCAGCTTCTTTGTATCCAAAATTCATACGCAGCACTTCAGAGTCAGTGTTTATTACTCCCCACAGTCTTTATACACCTTGTGGTACATTTGCTCTCAAGGCATATTGTATTGAGTGGCCCCCTGTGTGCGTTAGGAGACCACAGCTGCTGCGGCGGTGGAGGATGAGGACGTGACTCCTGTGTTGGTGGTGCTGTTGGGGCCGTAGACGCCGGCCTCCTGGCTGTTGTTGCTGAGCAGGCTGGAGTTCCCGGCCCGCAGGATGGTCCCTGCGGCGCTGCAGTGCGGCCGCGGCCCGGGCTCCGGCGTGTAGGTGAAGGTCAGTGTGGTGGAGTAGATGATGCCGTCGTTCCTAACCAGCGTGACGGGCACCTGGACGGGCTGCCGCACCCAGCGCCAGCCCTCGCGGAAGGCGGAGATGTCGGGCACCACGCACAGCATGCTCTCCGCACACCTGCAGAGTGATTGGCAGAAAAGAAACAACACAAAGAGTGATGTCAATGTACAAGTTAGGCTCTTCATATAAAATCAGACCGCCGCCGCTTTGTTCATTTGTGCTTAAACTTGAAGAGCTTTTATTGATAATCTTTGGGGTTTGGACTGTTGGCTGGACAAAACAAGCCATTTATAAAGGCATCAACTTGGGCTTTAGGGAACAATTTTCACTATTTCCTGACGTTTTATAGACTAAACGATTCATCTTACTTAAGAAAAGAATGGGCAGATTAATCGATCATGAAATAAATCATTAGCTGCAGCCCTAACAAGACAGAAACCACTGTATTACATTGATAATAATATGGAAGTTATGTCCCCCCCCCCCCCAATGAGTAACTGTAAGGATCCAACTCTGAAAACCAAGTGTCTCCAAAATATCCAGTTTTCAGCTTTGTGACAACACATTTTTCAGTTAATCCAACAGGGTTTTAAATAGTTTATTCAGTTTACAATGTGGGAAAATAGAAGCAAAAATACTTGATCTTCTAGTTTATCTGAAACATTCAAATCACCATCACCAAAAGAGGAGATACGTGGTTTTCATTGGACTGCGACAACCTGTGAATCCAATAATAGTTCGCGGTCACAAAAACGTACGTACGGCTATCTGGGAGGAGGCAATGTGGATAAAAGCCTCGCTCATGCTGTGTGTAAATCTATGGCATCATGATACTTAGATACGTGTGCATCGCTTGTGATATATAAATAAAATTTGATTTGATTTGATTTGATTTGATATATTGAATTGTCTGGAAAACAGTTTATGGCTCAAATAACTAGATGAGAAGCAAATTAAATACCTGATGAAACTACTCACTTCATAACACTGCTTTAATAATCTTGTTTTTCCAATTTGCCATAAAGCAGTGCTATTCATTCATTTGCAACACTGGTCCAGTACGAGATATTAAAAGGGGTAACTACCACTACATGTACGGTATAGGAGCATATCTGACAGCTGCCAAATTGTTATATTGCCTAATCCTATTAACCCTATATAAGTCTATTATACAAAAGTTCAAATTTAAACCAAAGCAGAAGGGGGAATCTTATTATATATATATATATATATATATGTGTGTGATACAAATCTACATGTGGCACAAGTCACAACATGTCTGAGGGCTGTAGGACCACAGTCAGGGAGGTTCCACCGTCATCGTGGACTTTCACGTTCCTCCACTGTCCCCGACTTAATGTGTGGTACTGTTAAACAAAATCTATATCTGTCTATAAAACAACATGACAGAGGCAACGGCATTTTACAGTGGAATTTTGGCTCTTGGAACGCTTTTAGCTCACTCACTGCACAGGTTTGCATGGATGGATGGATTATACGACTTGACTTCAGCACCAGCCGAGATGAGGACTTACTTCTTGCATTAGCCAACTGTGCCATTAGGCATTCACAGGATCTGAAGCATTAAGCCCGACACAGCATTGTGAAAGCTTTTATCAATTCAAATTACAATACTAACTTATCCACGTCTTCGTTACATAGCCCATCATTTTCTATGACTGTGTGATCCTCAAATTAGTTGCAATGGACGATTTGTATGCTAATAGAACAACAGAGAAATTCTAGTTAGCCTGGTGCGGACAACGGATCTTATTCTGGCCGAGAAATGGAAAGAGCCCTTCAAGTGTCCTGGTAAATTACAGTGTGCATACAAAGTAAGAGGCAGGTGGGAAAACAATACAAAAGAATCAGTCAGGTACGATGCATAGACGCACCTGTACATGGTCTCAGCCTCAACGTCTCCGAACCAGACCCGCAGATTTGGAGTGAAGTTCTGTCCTGTGAGCTCCAGCATGGCGACATCGCCGCCACCGTTCAGCTGCAGACAAAAAAAAATAATTAAGACCATTTCGAGGACATAAAGTGGACTAAACCTACACTGTGAGCAGATTAATGTTCAGGGACGTGGACTTCAAAAGTACAAAGAAGCTGAAATCTTTTGTTGGGCGCTCCACACCGACGTTATTTCAGTGTGTACCTGTAAGCTCTCTACCACAGGCACGGGGGTGACAGGCGAGTGGACAGGGCCCATGCCCTCGTAGAAAGTGTATTCGGCCTTGTCTGTGCTGATGATTGTCCAGGAGGCGCCATCATTGATCATCTCCTTGTTTGGTTCCTTTGGGCATGGAGTGGCCTAGCAGAAGGGGAAGAAGGGGAAACATTACACATTTCCACCAACAATCAGACCCAATCAAGACTTCTCTCCTCGACCACCGCTACAACCACCTAAATAAGAAATGCTGCCGGTAAGTGCACTGCAAAAAATGGCATCCTGTCCAAAAACACTCCCGCACAGAATAATAACGACAAAAGACAGATGCAGGATTGAGCTCAAATTCACTTTCAGTTCACTCAAAAGGTACAGAGATCACTGCCTATTTCAGACGGCTAAAGCAATCATCCTCAATCATCTGTCATCTGTGAAGAGCACAAGGCTGACTGGATCTGAGGCTGAAGTGACCCCCAGTGCTGAACCGATGTGTGCATGTGAGGAGATGGCAGGTGTGGAAGTGTTTTGGGGTGAGACACTAACTTGAAACTGGATGATCCTTTCTTGGGAAAGGCACAGGTACATGCGTTCTGTGTCCTTCAGGTAGAAGGCACACTTGTGGAGCTGGGAGACGGGGTCGTCGGCGTCCAGCAGCGCCGTCTGCTTGTCCACCTTACGGATGATCTGAAGGGGGAAGAGACAGACAGAGAGACAGAGAGAGAGAGAGAGATTAGCCAACTGGAAGACAAGTGGGCGAGTGGAAAGAAGGGGAAGGGAAGTGAAGGATAGAAAAATAGGAGGGAGAGGAAGAAGGAAGAAATTAAAGAAAGCGAAATAAGAAAGTCCCATGATTTGGAAGGAAGTCAGAAGGTAATGACGGAAAGAAAAAAGACACGAGATGAGTGTGGAAGACTTAGTTTGTGTTTATTCAAATCACTAATAACAATCTTTATGTCACCATATGTTAAAAAGGTAACATTTTGGGAAACAGGCTTCTTGCAGAGAGTTAAAAGATGAACATTGATACCACAAGACTGATAGGAGTTTGTTAGCTTAGCATAAAGACTGAAACAGGGGGAACAGCATCTAAAGTTCAGTAACTAACACGTATCTTGTTTGTCTAATTTTTACAAAAACAAAAAGACCTTTGTTTAGCCAATGAAGATTTACTCCTCCTTTAAATAATGCCTATTTCCCAACGATTTTGGTGTCATTTAACTTTAGTTTATTCCCTTAGCTGCTGCTGTAATGAATCTGCACTTCCCCTCTGGGCTTATTAGCGTTTTTGTTTCAGTTCTTTCTAATCTCAAATAATGGGTTTGTCTTTTACCAGCCTGGGCAGGGCCATGCCCGTGACAGAGCAAACCAGCTTGACTGTCTGGCCGTAGTGGATGTAACCGTCTCTCACAGTGAACTCTTCTCCTTCTGACTCCTCGTCGTCCACTGAAAATACACAACGCAGAAGAAGAAAGGAGAAGTCAGTGCTGCGGCGAACCACCCACGAGCCTCACCATTTTCTATATACAAAAAAAAAAAAAAACCCCAATTCAAATCAGTCAATCACTGCTTTTTTTTGACTGTGATGAATCAGCTGTGAAATTACTATAATACAGCGTGGGTCGCATTTACAATGAACAGATTGAGACGTGAAGACAAAGTGACAAGCTGTCAATCCAGATTCGCTTCTATGTTCATCTCTCGGTTTGTGTTGCAGCAGCAGCTCAGGCTGAGAGACTCACACAGGTGGATGAAGAAGGCGCCCCACTGCTGGGAGCTGGCGTGGAAGTTGCCGCCCTCCACGTGTAGGTAGCGCGTGCTGACCGTTTGGGACCGAAGCCGGTTGAACAGCGCCACCTTGGTCCCCGAGGCAATGCACACTGTCGACAAACATGAAGAAGAACCCCCCCCCACACACACGCACACACACACAGGCAGGTTACGTAACCAGACAAACTATGAGCTGCTGCTTACACGTCAGCCGTGTTAACAGTGTGATAATCTCAGAGGAGCTGATGTGTGCACTGCAGGTGTGCTACATGTGACATAACTGGGTTACTGGACACTCACGTGAAGATACACTGACCTCCAGTGGTTAGAAATAATAACGTTACTGAAACTATTGTTACTACAGCAGATTAAATGAACAATATGCTAACTACATAGTCAAATAAACAAAATAGAATTGTTTAAATCCGAGCTTAATTTCTGTAAAAAAAAAAAAATTGTGCTTATATACCTTTTAATGGCCCCTTTTATATGGTTTGCTCTTTCCTTTTTCTTATCCCTTTAGGTTACGGTGTCTTTGTTGGTGCCTGTATCAGCACTGTGTTGCCATTTTGACCCGTCCTCTCTCAATCAGAAATCCAGAGGCCATACTTGTTAAATAAAAGCTCGCACCAATACTCTAATTTAAGTAACCGTAGCTCAACTTAAAAACACACCATTTTCTACTCACTCGTTTAAGCATAAGACAAAAAAAATGTTGTCAGATGTGGAACCTATTGCAATGGCTGCAGTTAAACATAGATTTGACTGAAGACTGTACCCAACGCACGCCACAGCTACTGGCGAACAAAAGAGTTTCATGCCAAAAGCAGCCTGCGTGCACACTCTCGCGGCCATCAGGACTCACCAGTATCGCAGACACACACAAACGACAAAGAAATTGCGTGTACGAGGCAGACGAGCGCAAACTTACAGTCAGCGTTTTTGAGTGACTGCTTCTTTTTGGAGGGCTTGGAGATGACTTTGATCCTCTTGCTCAGGAAAACACCGATGTCAGCGCTGTTGCCGTAGAACATCTTGACGGACAACATGAAGTGCTTTCTCTTGTCGGAGTCGGATATGTACAAGGTTTTGGCTGTGCAATAATTCTGGCGAGGAGGGCGGGCGTGGAGGAAGACATGGGTAAAGGAAAGAAATCCGAACACGTTAGATCCACGTCTGCTGCAGAGACTTCCTGTATTATTAAAATATGTAAAATGAATATGTTGTACCTTTCCCTCTAAGTTAAGCTGTTGCATTTCTTGGTCGCTGTTGCCGATGCCGATGAAGGCACAAGGCTGCGACTCCTGCTCGGAGCAGCCGTCTCGCTCCATCTGCTCCTTCTTTTTCTTCCAGCCGCTGCCCATCAGGTAAACGCAGGGAGGAGGGCAGAAGAACCTGGACACGGGCAAAAATATTTATGAATGTCCTGAACCACCTGAATGACACCCTCTTTTCTCCTTCACTGATATTCACTTTTAGTTTTACATTGGCAGACGCTTTAGAAGCCGGCTGAGCTGTTCAGATCCCAAATCACCCTTTTTGCTGTCACTAATATTTCAGCCAATTCCTGTAAACACAAGTATGGCTTTAATCCACTTGAATGAAAGAAGACAAGAAAATCCATGACTGGTTCAGGAGGTTTGGTGGCTTTAAGTCAAAATTAGATATTATTTGTCCTAAAAAAAGTCAAGCATATGAACAAAGAAATAATTTTATTTTTAAAAGTACATTTCAAGGCTACAACCAATGGACAAGACAGCAGTGTAACCAATGCTGGTCTAAATAGTACAAACTGGACCATGTGCAGTCCTTAATTTCTACCAGAAGAGGGCAGACCTGTACTAAGCTTTAACAAGATAGTCATGAACTTATACCAACATACTCTTATTGAACTAAACACTCCCTTTCCTCAAGCTGGCAAGCTTAATTTAGCAGATGTTAACATAAGCAGTCCAGCATGAAAGTGATCTGCTGAAATACAAAGAAACCAGAATAAAAAATTTAAAAAAAGGTTAACTTTTCCATTTCAGAATTTCATATTTTTCCTGCTCTTCTTCTCCCTTGAAATACTATCTAACGTCAAGTAAAGGACTCCATTAAGGAAAATGTCAACTTCAGCCTTATCGAAAGAGTCTCATCTCTGAACCAGCACACTTCAGATAAATGTACGTGCGTCAGTGTGGAACTGGAAAGTGACCTATTTCGCAACACCAGTGTCTGTCTGTGTGGGTGTTTGTCTACTTTCACCTCTTATAAAAAGCACAGACAGAGAGAGGCAGCTAGAAAGAGGGAGACCGCACATTTGCATTCTCCACGCACCCACTTTGTTGGGCTCCCTGGTTATGATGAACACCGTGGGGTTTTTGCAGGCAAAGGATGTTGGAAACACTGATCTCTGGACACACAGAGGCAGAAACCTGACTTTGTACACGTGAAGTAAATATAGTGACTGTGATACAGCAGAAGTCCCTTTGGGACTAGCTAAGCAGACTCATTCAGATACTTTTCTGTGATCCGACTGGATGGTTCCTCTCACTTGCCATTTGCCTTACTGGTGTCGCTTTAACTGGACAAGACAGCAACACTTTAACTGGGGAGTTCATCTCGGTCTCAACCCTCTCTCCCATCTTCCTCCCCTGTTGTGCTCCAATTCTCCAAGGTGTGTTGGAGTTGGCCTGCAAACGGCAGATTTGCCAAGAGATAGGCCCGGTGAGATTGCAAGCGGCGCCGCAGCTCGGCCAAGAAAACAGGCGGAGGACGGCGCGCCGAGGAGAGTTGCATAATGAGCAAGAGGTGGAAGCTATAAAATGTGAGAGGCAGAAAGGTGAGAGCAGAGTTACAGGAAGGGCACGAGGAAGAAAAGACGAGTTGCAGAGTTCAAGAGAGCAAAAGAGAGAGGGGAAAAAAAGAGTAGGGGTTGAATCAGCCTGCGGTCACGCTGCACGTGCGTAGGAATAACAAAGCAAGACAACGACAGGTTAAGTTGCCTCGTCCTTGAACCCTTACACCTAAATGCTCCATGGTTCCACCAGCACACCCCCCCCCCCAGAAGTCTTTTATCTCCCCTATCCCCATCACTGCCTGCCCCCTTCCCTTCCGCCTCTCCGCGGCCTTCACCTGAACGTGGTCTCACACAGGAGGTCGCCACTCACTTCCTCCTCTGACCTCTTTTGCTATGCGGGGTCAGAGGGGTCATTGACTCCTTAGCCTGATCCCCTGAGCGAAATGCGTTACCTGAACATAAAACCTCACACTGAAGGGATCCGCTGAGGAGGATTAGAAGACGGTGCCAAGTTTGTGTTTCTACATGATGCTAATGACTTCATAGGTCAGTGTGTATAAAGGCTTCTTAAACATCGTACATAATAGAAGAGGTTGACACATTCTCTTGTCTTGTTACTTCTTATTTGAAGAAGTCAAGAGTTGAGGCACGAAACGACGTTCAAAATTTGATGATAAAAAGCCAGCTTTTGCTTTCTGTTTTAATTCTTCCTTAAAAGGAATAGTTTGGGGCGTTAGATGAGAAATTTGATACCACTCTCCTATCTGCCCAAGGCTACAGCCAGCAGCCCGATAGCTTAGCCTAGCATAAAGACTGTAAACAGTGGGAAACAGCTAGCCAGTTCCCAGCCAAGAAATAGTCTGGCACGTCACACCCCTGTAAACTGGTGGTTTTTACATTTCAGTTTTTGTACAGATTAAACAAACAAGATATGATGCGATAATTAGTTATCTTTAGAGATGGAGGGTGGATTGTGTTACTGTTGGACGACGCCAGGCCAGCTGTTTCAACCTGTTTCCAGTCTTTAGGCTAAGCAACCGGCCACTGGCTGTAGCTTCATGCTTACTGAACAGACATGAGAGCGGTGTTGATCTTCTTATCAAACTTTCAGCAAGAAAGCAAATAAGTGTATTTTTCCCAAAACGATGAACTAAATTTATATACTGAGAAAATCGGTGTGTGCGTTAATCCCACACTGGAGAGATCTACAGAGATCAGACTCAAGTCTGTTAAAACTTCAAAATGCTTTGCAGATTTACTTTATTTTCTTTAAGTCCAACAACTTCCAATGATTCTCAAGGCCTGAGGAAACCTCGATAAAGGAGTCCTACCAGGGAAGAAGCTGCTGTCTGTATTTCACTCACCGTTTCTCATTGCCATAGGATTTCTGTGCAACTTTTGCGTGCAGGATCATGACAGTTTGGTCGCCTCGCTCTTTCAGGTAATTCCTCATCGCTTCTCTGCAAGATGGAAGGAGGGAGACAGAAAAAGAGAGGAAGAGACGTGTTTATTTACAAGCCATTTTGTGATCCGGCTGATGGAGGTGTGTTGAAACACAGCTGAAGCAGGGGGAGCCTCAAGGGTCGTGTGTGTGTGTGTGGGGAGGGGGGTGCATCACAGCGCAGGTTTTGAAAGACAGTGCTTTAAGAGAGAAATCTAGCGTGAAGTATGGAATAAGAGCAAATAGAAACACACGTGTGCACGTACAGTACACTCGCAGTGACCTCTGGAGAGCCTCCGAGCCTGCACGGTCTGCTAGCCAAAAAGCAATGTTCTCCCCCAGCTGGGTCCGTTTGAGGTGGGGGGTGGGCTGAACAGCTATTGACCGGCTCAAAGGGACAGTGAGGAGCAAGGGAAAGGAACGTGGGGGAGAAGAGAAGCGAGAGGGGGGAGGCGAGGAAGAGTAGGGGTTAGGGGGAGGGAGGTGGGGAGGGAAAAAAAGAAAACGCCAGAGCTGAAAAAACAAAAACAACAGCGCTGAGCTCACCAGCAAAGATTCCTCATCTCGTGTCAAAATGTTGCAAGGTCCGCGCTCCAATTACTTCTGTCAACCCTGCCAAACCCTCCCACACCTCCCCACCGCCTGTACACACACGAGCCTGAAATTATTTTAATATTCGGGAGACCGGTAGAGCCAATGCTGGGGCTGAAAGGCAAGAGGTCGGAGGGCTGGCCTGGATGCACAATTAAGGCGCACCACACGCACGGGCACGAACGCACCCCGAGCCAATCGGCACAGATGTCAGCGACACCTGACACGCCGGGGCGCTCGCAGGGCTCCCCACTCAAGACGCACACAGCTTTCCACTCTGCCGCCCAATGCTGGGCCGCACGCTCGGGTTAGACGGGGCCTTTGTTATGAAAAGCAAGGGGCCCCTCGCAGTGAGTGTGTGTGTGGGAGGGAGGGAGGGGAGGAGGGATTTTGGTTGATCCATCTCCACAATGGACAGGGAAATGTTTCATTTCACCGCTTCACCGCGAGATGAGACAATTATTTTTATGGACAAAAAGGCTGCGATGTTAGTCTCGCTGCGACGCGAAACCACACGCCGCTGTTTATTCAGTATTTTCTAAAATTACTCATCGCCAGCAACTAGTAACTGAAAATGATGGAGGAGGCACAATCCTGCAATTCCAAACATTTCAGGCCGCTTAACTGATCCGGTGCAATCCGAGAGCCTTTACACACCACATGGAGAAAATTACTTGCCTTTCCTAAATCAAGCCAGGAAAAAACGGCGCGAGCCAAACTCATTCAAATGCGATTTGATTCAAACATTGCTGACTTATTTGCAAAAGATAAAGTAACTTCAATTTCTCATGTTCCCAATAAATGATGTAACCTTCTCCTGGGGCTTAAGTGAAGGATACACCACTGTCATACTCCGATACAGACACAATAACCCCAAGGAGGCTCCTGGGCTCACAGCTCTGACTGATTATAAGGACACGCAGTCCAAACCTGCCGATGCCAGGCCTGCAGGGCACATGTAAGGGGACACCGCGGACGGCGACTGCGACCTGCAAGACTTGCGAGAAGGGCGACATCACAGATAAAACACAGTCGGCATGCATGTATGTTCATATTAGTCCTGCAGCAATTAAGTCAAACGACAAAGTGAGTCAGCAACTGTTTTGACAACCAGTGCTACGTTATTGGGGTTTTATTTCGCCCGTGTTTAACCTTTATTAGAGGGAACAGTTAATACAGACATGTAACAAATGTCCTGGCCAAGAATCAAACTAATCAGGGCAATAAGCGGCAGATTAATGAATAATGCCACCAACTTTTTATCCCTATACCGCGAGCCTCTTCCAACGCAACGTTACACTTCCACAAACATCCAGATTCCTTCGCACCTTTTAGTTCGATATTCTATTATTGTATCTGCACAAGGAAGCGAGACCGAACTAAGAGACTGAGAGAGAATATATGTACAATGTGTTTACAAAGAACTTGAGTTTTCCATTATATTCGTATAATAATTCATTAAATTTTCCATTCTGTTCATTTGTTGAAGGGTCAAAGTTAAGAAAGGCTGGGGTAACTTGCGATTACATTTCAGTCACCAAGAATGTACTTTGGCCACCAAATTTAGGGTCTTGGAGGCCAGTGGGGCCAGTCCGTAAAACACTATTGTCTATCCCTGCGTTTACTCTAGTGTGCTGGTCACCAAATTGCTTTGCTAATTTTCCCCATTTAAACCCAAATCATTAACCAATTCGCCTAAAAAGCTACAAGTTGAATCAGCCACATACCTCTGGCTCTATAATCAATGTCACCTCACAGCCGAGCCAAGACGGTGAGCAAATATTCAAATGCATTGCAGCACAGTTATTTTATGACACCAGTATCTCACACTAGTGTTGGGAAGGCTGCGTGCGACAGCCCTGGCTTGTGGTTAACACTGTTTCACTGCTCACCAAAGCGTTCCAGACCACTGCGGCTACGTTCGGGACAGACCATTCCACGGCAAGACAGAAGTGCTTCAGCATAAGACTAAAGCTTTCACTCACAGTCACTCTTAATGTATTGTCATCTGCAACATCCCATTAAGCACTGCTATCCACTTCATAGCTAGCCCTAAATAACCTCTGAGTAGATAACAAAGATGCCCCACACATGTGGCAACAGTCAAATGAAACTGAATATCCTGGGATCAAATGAATTGCACAAACTGGTGGGTCCATTTCTGCAAACTCTTGATGTGTAGCCAAGCATTGTTCAAACACACAGAATTTCATATTACATTCTAGTGGGGAACCCAAGGTTTACAAAAGATACCAAATATGTCAGGCTGAATTGCACAGGGCATCTAAAATATTTCCATCTGATGTAATGTTGCAGTCATAAAAACCACGGCAGCTTGGGTTTGGATATGTTAGTGTAAAAATAGTGTAACAACAATAAAATACTGGACAAAATAGACACAAAACATATATGACCATGGCATATATGTGAGGAAACGTTTGGCAAAATTCAGGCGTAAATCGAGACTTGACGAGATTAAAAGCATGCGCAAAAAACGGAAAAAACAATCACGTAAACAAGAAATAATAACGATGGTTTGACATGAACCAGTTTCATCCCTGTACTGCGAGCTTTAGGAGCAACGGTATATTTCCACAAACATCCAGATTCCTTAAAAAGGAAAGACAGACTGTGAACTAAGAGACTGTGAGAGAATATATTATATGTACCATATGTTTACAAAGAACTTGAATTTCAATTATGTCATTATAAAAATATATTTTATTCTATTAATGTCTTTTCATTTATTGAAGTGTCACAGTGAAGTAAGGCTGTATTAAGTTGCATAAAAAATAGCATTTTTTGGATTGTTAATACATAACTTTACATATCGGCCACCAAAAATTTACTTTGGCCACCAAATTTAGGGGCGTGGTCGCTCGTGCAGCCAGTGCTTAAAAATATTAGAATCTATCCGTGCAATGACACACAACGTATAAAATGTAAAATGACTATTTACAGCATAAGACTTTATTAAAAAACGTATAGTTGTGCCAGGCACATGACGATCTATCCTGATTCTACACCATTAAAAGCTACGCTGGAGAGATAACTATTCACGACAGTGATAGAATGGTTCCAGCAAAGAGCGAACAGTCAAAAATCTTTTCTAATCATTTTAGGCAACAAGATTTTATGTGACGAAGTGATAGCAGGAAAATTATGAGGGCAGCTGTCTGTAATTGATGACTTCATTATGGATATCCGTAAAGTCAAGATTGTGATGCAACGCACTGTAGTAACCTCCCGGAAAGGAGGGGGGGAATATGTAGACTAAAGCGCATGATAATTGCAGGGATCAGAAGAGTATAAAAGGGACATCTGAGTAATCACTCATCTCTTACACACACCCCCCCAAAATAGATATTAGGTTTCATCCTGAGAGCTGAAAGGAAGCAGAAGTGAGAGAGACAGTGACCAGTGCACACAGCGTAGCTTCCTATGCAAGAGTAGTGTGCAGACAGACGAAATGACAAACAGATTTAAACGTATGCAAACAATAAATATGAACATGCAACGTGAACATAAAGGCAGGATCAATTAAAAACACTCAATTACAAATAGAACTAAAGAGAGTTAAAACGTGCAAACTGGGAACGAGTGCCCTATTTCATCAGATTTCATCAGCGAGGGGAAGTGGAGGTAATGGGCATTTCGACGTGAAACACACACACACACACACACACACACACACACACACACACAGACAGACAGAAAGCCACATCCACATGTAGCATACTTGTTATCTGCAAGGCAGGTGGCTTAGCAGCCACTGCAATCCAAGCAGATTTGTGATGCAGATGGTGGCTGTTTACCTGCCTGCTACACTGAAATAACAAGACACATGCACGGTTATTCAGGCCAAATATGCAACGTGCAGGTAATTAAAGTGAAGAGGAGCTGGACCGACACAGCACAGGAGCAAACAGCCACACAGGGCAAATGGTGGACATGAATCAAATGACGGGGGAACGCCATCTAAGCTGTAATTTTACGTTTCTGTTTAGCTGTCTTTGTAGGCAGGGGAAATGTTCGGAAAGGGCATTCAGCGAGGGAGAAGAGGTGACAGTGGTGTGGAGCGAGGAAGGAACAGAGGGGCCGAGCGAGAGACAAACACACCAAGAGAAAACAAAAGAAAAGGGAAATGTGAGACAAAAAGTGAGACAAAAATGTGCCAGACAGATTGACAAGAAAAGACACATATTCAACAGCAGGCACGGCGGGGGTCGGGCGAGTGCGAGTGGAGGGGGGGCTAGGTTAAGCAAGGCTACAGATGCAGCCGAGCAGACAGGCATCTGTCCTGTACATCTGCCACAGCGTCTACAGCAGAGTGGGGCTGTCACAAGACCCCCTGTGAAAACGCACACAGAGAGAGGAGGGGCACGCTGACGCACACGTGCACTGTGAAATAGCTCAATTAAGATGATCAGACTGCAATTAGCGTGCGCCTTTGTGAATCACAAAAGGTAGATTACACACATCCGTTGTGTCAGGTTTGGGTCAAGACATTAACAATCAGCCTGTTCAGGCCGCTCGCCCTCCTTTTAAATCTATTCTCCGTTTGTGAATGAGAGGTGACCTACAGACAAGCGCCTGCTCAGTGTTTGATGTCTGACCTCCACAAGGTCCTTGTGAGCCTCTAAAACGCAGACAGGATGTTGCATAAAACAAGGATTGAGCAATAACTTGTACTAGAGCTCAGCTCTGATAGTTTACTTCGTAAACAAATAATGGAACGAAAAGAAAGAAAGAAATAAAAAGGTAAATTTTGTGACACAGACAACTGACAAACGTGTGGGAGGTCTTACAGCCTACAGCATCAACAGCCAATGGGGGGGGGGGGGGACAAATGTTAAAAAATTTATTTACAGTGAGAGCTGAATGGCAGATTAAGCTGATTTTGTGACAGTGAGACTTGTCAATCAACCGCACACCTCCTATCATTCAATAACATGGAAGAAATGCAAAGGAAATGTTTTTTAAAGAAAAAACTTTTTTTTAAATGTGCAACTCCAGACCAAACAGCAGCCAAATTAGAGGTCACCGGGTTTTTAATTTAGTCTGAATTTAAGAGTTTTTGACAAAGAAGCAGATCGCTAAAAGGCGGTTTCTACGGAGTATTTCCATCCGAGGCGATCTGTTGTTTGGGAGAATAAGCCCTTGAACGGGCGGCTCCCTTAACAGCGGAGGCAGCTTATCCCGTCTTTACGTCCACGGGTTGTGTCTGTGTGTAGATTTGTGCATCTGTGTGTCTGCCTGAATCCAAGACGTGTGTGTGCATGTGTGTCAGTGTATGTGTGTCATGTATTGTATTTCCAGTCAGTTAGCCTTCCTGACAGGGCGGCCCGGCAGGACCCCAAGCTTTTAGCTGCTCTAAAAAGGCCCTGCAGGACAGTGCACTATTTTAGCTGTCTGCGCTGCTGCCTCACTGAAAATCATGGGGCTGCAAAAAGGGGGACAAGTGGATACGAGTGAACACTGGGCCAGATACAAAGAGACAAGCACAAAGACGACGTCACCTGGATACGCAGCGGTACAAAGACACACACACACACACACACACACACACACACACACACACACACACGCTAAAGGCCTTTCGGCTGCTGGGTAAAGAGTGCTTCATATTTCTGGCCATCCAAACCATCAGACAAATGGAGGGGCCGGTGCAAGCCAGCAGACTGGCAGCACATGAATGAAGAGGGGGACACATCAAAAGGTGCTGGGGCCCCTTTTTTCCAAAACCACGCTCAGCTGTTCCAGGCAATATGCAACCCTCCATTCCCCCCCCCGCCGAGTGCCACGCGCAAAAGGAACAGCACACGCACGCACACACAGGCAAAGCCATGTCCACGTTCCCAGTAAGGAAGACAAACACCAACAAGCAAACAAGTGTGCAGCACACACAAGCCTCCAGAAGCAAGCCACAACATCCATCAACGTTATGTGTTCGCCCAAATGTTGCTCCAAACAACTTGGAACAAACATGAGGAGCGGAATAATCAAAAAGGTGCAGCGCTGCTGGTCAAAGCACAGTGCAGCGCGTACAGAGTGACACTTTAGGCTGCAACTCCTCTGAAAAGATGCATTATTGCTTCTCTGGCTCGTTTCTCTCCAAAACAACTGCGAGACACGGGGTTCATTTCAACACAAACATATTAAAGCATTTCAAGTGAAAACTGCAGAGATCTAACTAATAATCAATCAAGGGCAGAATCCAAATGATGCAATACAGCAGGGATGGTCTCCAACGGAGGACGTATGTATATCAGTATGTACAATAATTACACATTATTTCTAACTTCAACTGAATCACCGTTTTTGGAAATCCCCACCAGGAATGAGCTCCTCAGAGCGCCAACGATGACTGGCTGGCCAACAGTGAATGTTATGCATTTGCTTGTTTTCCGATAAGAGCGTATGTTTTGATGTGTTACATGAATCCAATCAGAAATCATACCGTTTTTTTGATGGGCCACCCTTCGCACAAAGTTTGGTGCTCATCTGGTTCTAACTTAAAATAAATAAATAAAATCAGGATCTCTGTCAAATTCTGTTGGTCAAGGCGATCAGCAGTTACATGAATGTCTTGTCAGTTAACACTGGTGGTATTAATATGAACTAGTTTCATACCGCCCTCATAGTCAGCAGCCTGTAAAAAGCTTCTGAAAAATCTGATGGCATTCACTGTTCTTGAATTACTGTATTGCCAAGAATGTGTATAGTCTACACACAGGTAGACATACAAATACCACTATGACAAAACATGGTCTTAAAAGGGAAGAAAGCATTATGTGTGCGTGCGTGCGTGCGTGTATGTACGCGCGCGCTCACCTTGTTAGGCGCTGTGGCTGAGGGCGCTCCCCAAACTTCCTGCAAAGACACAGAGTGAGAAGAAAACATGAGTGGGCTGGCTGTCAACCACAAACACACAGAGTAAACACTGGTGCACCTACACACACACACACACCTAAACACACACACCCGTGTGTCACTGCGGCCTCGACAGTTACATAGCTGTGCTCAAACAAAGTGACGGGACATGTTAAAGGCTGGCAGGTTAAAGGTGACACGGAACGTTATTTAAACTTATTCCTGTCCATGGCATACCACAACATGTTGGGCATCATCAGACAACCGCCAGATGTCAGTAATCATTATAGTTATCCATTACCATTACATTTTGGAAACTCCAAGTGCAAGAGCAGAATAGGAGGAGCTGGAAGGAGAGTACGGCTGGCGGTGAGTTAACACAGTGCTCAGATGGTGACTACACATGCTTATCTGGGTTACGTAGGTTTTAACAACCTACAGCTTTAAATGTCTAATATGTCGTAGATGTGGCGGTGAAACAGACCTCATTGTTTGACGATATGGTGCTAAATCCATGAAGTGGTGAACACTAATAAAAACACGACAAACTGTTCATGAGGGCTCATGAGCCCCGATCTGAATTGTAAAAATGGAACAAGTGCATCTGTCTTGATGATTTCCTGGCGCTGCTTCCAGTTCAACGGTGCATAATAGCCGAGGGCAGATTTCGATTGGTCCGAGGTAACGTGCAGCTTTTTGAACACAAGACGCCGCTGAGATTTAACAGAGTAAAGTCTGGTTGTGTACTGCAAACAGACACGAGGTGCTGCACTAATTTCATCACAGCACAGCGCTTTACAAATGAACAGTGGGTGGGAAAAACAAATCTCATTTCAACAAGAAGAAGTCATTTAAATGTTTATGCAGGTTCACTGTGATGTGTGCCCAAAATACACAAAATGAAAATGCTTCAAAATGATTCTTAAAAAACGAGGGAAACACACAGACATGATGAAAGCTTAACTTTTTTCCCCCCCGATACTAATTTGTCTAAAACTGAGACAAATGGCACCCTCTTTACATGACGGCACACAACTACATGAAGGGAAAACTCTTGTCAAATTAATTCAAACTCTTGGTGAAACATTAGCAGATGGAAACCTAAAGACGATTAGGAAACTCAAGTTTCCGCTGTTTTCTAAATAAGCTTGCCGTTTGTCCACGGTGTACAGCTACCCCACATGACACACAGGAAACGCAGTACAACTTACCGGGAGATATCAACCAGTCAGTGTTTGCAAGGGTGCAGTGCTGCAATGAGCCCCCCCCCAACACTCTTCAAAATGTAAAGAAAAGCCAGGGCTGATCTATGTCATGAAAACCCAAAACTAAGAGGATGACACGTCCCTTTTCAGGCCTTTATACATTTCCCAAGCTGTTTTCTTCCTCAATTCTGGATCTTGTGTCCCTTTTAACTTTACACCTTCATGATATTACCGTCGTCAATTATTTCACTCTATAAAGATTCTGTCCTAAACCTAAACTGTGATTGAGTCATACCTGAACTCTTAGTCAGAGAATGCATAGATGTAGGAAACCACAGTCAACACCACAAGCACAGGAAAAAAAGATGTAAACTTGCAACATTTCGCAGCTGAGGATGACAGTTTTCTGGTCAACTTCTATTTTTGTTGGTAAAGCGGTGACGTGTACAACCGGTTACAAGCAATACGGTCTGGCCAGCAATACAGAAATGCAACACGCAAACAGAATCACAAGGCAACAAAAAGGCCAGAAAAGCAGGACTGAAAGCACGGGTGGCACGGCATTAAAGATTTTTTTAAATATGTCATTTGAACAAATTTCAGACAGGTTTTCCCGATCCTCCCTCATAACATAATTTAATTTTAAATCACTTCATTTTTTTTTTTGTTTCATTAACATGCAAATGATCTAAACTAGAATAGAACTATATTAAAACCAAGTAGAGACAATGGCCGCAATGCCTGAGCCCGAACCACTGACAGGAACACAAGAAGAGTGACACGTAAAACAAGTGGAGTGAAAAAGCCAAAAAAGATTTCAGATTCCTTTCATGTATGACAAAAAAGAACCTAACATCCTCACATTAGAGAAGCTAGAAACACCAGATGGTTGACTTTTTTTTTCCTTTAAAAGGGACAAACCAAAAACGTAGGCTGTTGAATTTTCTGTCGACACACTAACGGACAAATCGAGTAATCTAAATGGAATCGTGAGGTTCCTGAAGACTCCTCCCGCCCTTATAAAACATGCTCATTTGCATCATCTAAAACGTGTATTACCAGAGCGTGTTTAAAAAAAACAAACTACTGGGGTGACGTCCTCCCACAGCGTTCCATCAGCCGCTTGCTGCAGCAATGGGCTACAGGAGTGTATATCACTGCAGATACGGGACCATACTCCGTCACAGACGACACATTCTTGAGCATCACTATAATGTTCCTTCAGTGCACATAGCTGTGGAGTCACGTTAACAACACTGCAAATGTCTGTGTGCAAACGTCGTCAGTGCTCTCATTTTTACAGAAAGACACCTCTGTTTAGCGCCACAGTATTTAATCTTTTCCAACAAGAACATGCTCAACACTGACCCATCAATAGCCATCTTTTAAAAGCACCACAGTAACATGCAGCTTATAGCACGTGGCTGGCATTAAGGGGTGTACATGTAGGCAGCACGTGCAGGTGACTGTACAAAAAGGTGTGTGCCTACAAGAGTGTGAGTCAGAGTTTCTCCTTGTGTAGGATGTGGTAGCTTTGCATGCTGCCGAGTATGTCAATACATCTTACGTGCCATCAACAAACACACAGATTGCTTGTAACTCAGTTTGGTTAGGGGTTTTGGCATGCAGGCAGGGTGTGATATTGAAATAAGAAAAACACAAACACAAATAGATGGATGGAAATAGCAACAACAACAACAACAAAAAAAGCAAGGGAAAAGAGGCAAAGAAGGGAGGTGAAGGGCAGGAGAAAGCAAGAAAAAGTGAAATCATGATTGGTGCAAGAGCCAGGAGGAGGGAGTGGAGGTGGAATAATTATAAAGGAGGGCAATCAATAAGGTTCCCACAGCAAAACACTGATGCCTCAACTGGCTAATGGATTCCAGACGGCTCGCTTCTCCCTCCTCTAAACCTCACCCCCTCCACTGCAAACAGGGAGCGATAGAGGAAACTGCACGGGAAGTGTAGGGCGAGATTAAAGGCGAGGCCAGAAGAAGTGGATGACAGCGCGTGGTGGAAAAAGGGAGAACGGGATCTACGCAGAGACTGAGATGCAAGGACGTAGAGGTGGATGTACGGAGTAAAAAAGGGAGGTGAAATTAGGGGAAAGTCACAGAAGAGACATGAAACGGGCATGGCTGTATTTTCTCGCAATGTCTTAAATATTTGAAAAGATCCATAGCAAAAGCCATCAAGATACATGGAGGATGTATTTTGTGAGCGTTTGTGAATCCGAGTATGCGTGCATCAAAAGCCCCTTATCTCTACTCTCTTATGTTCATTAATGAGGTTATATAAAAATGTAGGCAATGAGGGTTTTACTGAGAAGAGCAGGTGTGTGAAACGTGAAATGAAGGTGGTCAGATGTGTTAAAGAGTTGGTTTTGCAAGTGCTGCACAAAACCGCCACTTTGTATCACCTCCATGAGCTCACTTAACACTGTCAAGACACAAACACCAACAAGAAAAGACGACCAAACACAGGAAACCGCAAAAGGTTGAGCTGCAAAGAGAACAGAAAGGCCTGCTGACTAACTGTTGCATCTGCAGGCTTTTCAGGTAGGCTCGACTTTCTGAAATGGCATGCACTAAAGGCAAAGTTCAAGAAAGCTAAATTGCAGAATTATGACTTTAACGTCACATAGCGTCCGACTTATTTCAGTCATAAGTTGCACAAAATCTAAGACCATCATTTGATTTCAAAGTGACTCAGAGCTTAAATACAGAAGGTAAAACAGCCCTAAAAACAAGATAATCAAGTCCAGGATTCAGATTTCTTTGTGTATTCCTTTGTCATTTTGTAACACTTTGCTTTTCAACATTCTCACAGCCTATTTTTATTCTATTATTTTGCCAATTTTTGTTTCCATCTCTGCAAAAGCGTAACGAAAGGAGTTATTAAACGTGTTCACGTGCAAAATTTGTCTCACCTTTCCCCTTTGCAAAAAGATGCCCTGGCAGTACTAAAGCTGACTTTTTGTATTCTTCCAACACACACACACACACACACACACACACACACGCACACGCACACGCACGAGGCCGGAGGTCAATGGAGGGAAAGGAAGCTCTGTTAGAAGAGGAGTTTTCGTCCGATTTGCTCTCCAGCCGTTATCACTCTTCTCCCTTCTCCTGCTCACTATCACTGAATTAAACGTCTTCATTCAGCGTCGCTTCCGTTGCACTTTCCCAAACGTATTCCACTAAAAACCCATCTGAAAGCTGAATGTTCTGTTGTTTTGTCTGTCACTCCATCTACCTGCCCGCCTCGCCTTTCCAGTCAAAACGTGAACATTCAGAGGCATCAAAATGAATATCTAGCGGCACGGATGCCAAACCTATGCTCCTGAACAAAATAACTGCATTACTAGTTAACATTTCTACGCCAACATAACTGCCTCCAAATAACACAAGAGTGGCATTAATGTCAACACCATAGGATAAAGCATTTCATCTAAAGAGAGAATGATGGCGAACAACCACCTTCTTCTGCACTAATCCAACCCTCTGCCTTTCAAGACTTGTAAACTATCAAACTCATTTCCCATACTTTCCCCTTCCAGGTTTGTTTATGAACCCTGTAATGAGGCCTTTTTTTGTTTTTTGTTTTTTTTTTAACTTTGGCCATATCCTATTAGGAACCGGCCCTTTAAAGTGCTGAGCCAACTCGCTGGTAGCTTAGCCTGGCATGGTTACTAATGGGTAAGTGTTCCAAATGAATAAAAAGTTCATACCTGGAGTTTTTGGAGTTAGCAGTGACCTCTTTGTATTTTTTATTCCCTATAGATGTCATTAAATGCATGAACACACTACAACTTAATGCCTACTACAGCTGTCTATAGAGCGATAAGAGGTTTTATATCAGTATGATATTTTCTGTTGTTCTCTCAAAGCAAATGCAGACTAAACGCAACTAGGCAGTCCTGGTAAAGACTGAATTAAATTGAATTAATTTAAACTGAATGTGTCTGAAATCAGCATTTCTTTTGCATTTTATTTTACGGACCACGGCTGACAGAAGCACCTTGCTTTGCTCAGTCTGCTGGCTTGACGGGCTTGTGACTGACAGAATGAGGGTCCTAACAGAAGCACAGGGCGCGCTCGCGATTGGTTGAAAGTTTTAGACACGGAAAAATCAGAGAAGTAGAACGTGGAAGTAACACACAAACACACGCACTCACACTCCTGTCATGTCACTTGTTGTTTGCCTGAACGCACACATTAATCTGAGACAGTGAAGGGAACATCCTTCATGGTGTAAAAGTATACAGCCTGAGGTTTCCATTCTGATGCAACTTTGCAAGCCGACATTGTCAGCTTCTCTTCTACAGTGATGGATTTCGTTCACCACCCAAACTGTTCTGAGAGAGCCATTAAAAAAAATTGATAAAAGCTCCTTCGTCCCACCAACAACAACATTATGAGGGAAAAATAAGATGCTTGTAATGCTACTGGAGATACATGGGCATTCAAATGTTAAAATGGGATTGGAATTAGACAATTTTATGTAATAGGTGTGTTTAAATACATTTTGCCTGGTTAATTCCCAAAAGACATTTTCATCTGGATCATCTGGATCTAGGAAAACACCCACAGATGTCCACAAATATGCAGAGACTGGCACCCGACTGACACTTTAATTTCTCAGAGGCTAAACCCAAAGCAGCCAGAAGGTGACAGACCATATTTCTGTGGTGGCTTATTAAAACCCAACACCTTTAACCAACAGCAGATACGAGTCGAAGACGCAAAGCGAAACTCCACACCGGCACCCCCCTCCGCGCCTCTTTCACAGAACACACACAAAAGTCATAGTGAACATATCTTAAGAGGGGAAAACAATATATACATATATATATATTTTTCAAGGCCAGACCAGAACTGATTGACAGTAAGATGCAAATATCCAGTCATCTAGAAATCAGACGGGCGCTCTTGCAGTGAAACTGGGGAAGAAGAAACTTTTCATCTTTTCCTTTCAAAGCTGTGTCTCTTTGACTTTGGCCAGTAGTTACACATGTTAATAGCGGAAGGCAATGTGACAACCACAAGTACTGTCTAGATAAAGATGTAATACATTGTATATACATTTTAAATGTGCATGTAGCTTTATAACTCTTCCAAAAACAAAGTACTTTTTCCACATTGTCTTGGACTTGTTGACCTGCACCACAACCCTGTTTCAATCAGAGCAATGTTTAAATGGCAACAAATCGTATTTCAGTTTGTTAAATTGTAGAGCATACATACGTATGAGGTACCAAACTTAGCTAACATGTTTACTGTTGATCAAACAAGTAAAATGACAAATTTTGTTGCTTAAAATTGACACAGCTGCCCAGGACACACTTAAACTACATACTGACAATGAGACTTGGCAAAATTGAATTAATCACGAAGACGTTTCTGTGCAAAAGATGCTCTACAATATACATAGTACAAATCATTTACTATTCAATATGACACGTCTACCTCATCCAAACACTGAAGGTCCTGGTTCAAAACTATTACGTTCCTAAGCTTAAATTATTGATATTTTATAAAAAAGAGTTACTGTGACAATGTGACTCCCGAAATTTAAACAGGGTTTACGTTTAGCCCGTCACTGAAACAGGAGACAAACATCTCGACACTAAACGTAGCTCGAAGACGTAGCTTTCAGTGGTAAATCCAAGTCTCCTCCAGTTAAATATACAAACATATGCAATGCACAGATACACAGACCAGTAATAGAATAGAAATTAACCTCTGGGTGGAGAATGGAGGGGGAAATCGGAGGGGGCTCATCGTTCTTTGACATGTAGTATGACATATGTGGTATTGGTGCCAGAGTGGGACGGCTGGCAGTTGCTATGAATAGAGCATCGACCACCCACCTCCACATGCTAACACACAAAGACGCGTCAACACACGGACACGCAACGAGGAGGCTGATTGGGAGAGTGTGAACCGAGGCTGCCGTTCATACGGGGAAGTGTTTGACAGCTGTGACTGACAGTCCAAACTGCGCCGAGGAAAAAACACACATCAACGCCCCAAGGCTCTGAAAACACACACCGAAAAGACCAAAATACACACCCTGACATGTCCTCGGGACTGCGTGCCAGCCTTCTGAAATGACGCGTGCAATTTTAGGAAACAAAAAAAGTGCACAAACAGACATACAGTAGTTGCTCTGCTTGCGTAGGCATGCATCCGATACATCTCTAATAAATCAAGCAGGCGAAGTGGAGTTTTCTGTGCCTCACAAACTCTTCCATGCCGTTGGGAATACGTTATAGTGGGGGTGCAACAGTGTGGCCAGGTTAATGTCATCAGTCGACATCAGCTCTGGGAAGCAACATTCTCCAGATCAGGTCATTTTCTTCACCAATTGTGTGTTTCATCATTGATGTGGCTAAACAATCAAGTTAACTACTTAAAGTATTAAAGCTTAAAGTAACACTAGATGAAGGTGCTGCACATTATCGAGCCGTGCGGTGCTATATTATATATAGCAGAGGTGAACTTGCTTACGCCTTACACTGATGGGGGGTGAAAACTGTGGTCAGAAGCTTTGAGAATCACTGAGAATAGCTTTGTTGCATCACAAAATTCAAATCCGTTATGCAAAATAGAATAAGGACTTCTGTGCCTTTCTTCAAACTCCTCCATGTTCACTTCACCATCAACAAACACTACAAGCACCAGAAATAAAAGAAATGATCAGTCACCTGTTTTCGTATAATTGAAAAGGTGCACGTCATCTACACATAAATCCCTAAACTCATCTCCCCATAGTCACAACACTAAACAAAACCCTGCTCTTCATGGTAACTAGGAAACCGAATATACAGGAAACTATTTCTCCACACACAGGAATTGAGCCACAGCAGCTACGCTCACAATTTAAGCAGAGAAACGACAGGCCATGTTGACATTTTTAGTGGCAGAGTTGACAAAAAGGCCCCAAAGCTCCTCCTCTGAGTGCAACATCAGTTGGTGAATATCTGGATATCTTGTGCTTACCTCACGTTCACTAGCTATATGAATGCAAGAAATGTGCGATTTAGATTAAAATGATGTTCTTACAGCGGAGATTGGCCGATCACTGTAGAAGTGAATCATCTGCTCTACGTGACATTTAAATAAAGGCATTTACTGCTGAAGGCGCTTATCCAAACGAATGTGTAGTCAGTGACTGGGCCTTTCTGTGTTGCTCTAGAATATGTGACTTCTAATAAAACCCCTGGGTGTTACAATAATACTGTCAACCTATTTGTGAAATGCTGTTGTGCCTCAGCAGCAACATTATTATTAAAATTATTATGCTCTCCATATTAGATTACAAAATATGCGAGATCAAAGGAAATGCTGGTCAGACTGAGACGACCATCTACGCATCACACTGTAACTTGACATTTTCCTTGTAGAGTAATACCAAAACAGATAGGCGCTCATCAGAATCTACCGAAATATGTCGGTTCAGAAACATTTGATCAGACAAACGGACCAAAGTGATTCCCCTCCAAACATTAGATCATTTAAAAAGAAAAAGAAAAACAACCTGTTTTCCACATTACCTAAACGTCACCTCTGATGTGAACATGATAGCAGTTGACACATTTGGCTGAGCACTTTCATGTTTCGTCTACAATTCAGATGGGGGGGCACACACACGCGCACACACACACACACACACACACACACACACACACACGCACACAAGCCTATCTTTTGTAGACCTAGTGCTTCCCAAGGGGCCAAAACACAACCCACAGACGCCAGACGCCATCATTCATATGCTCAAGGTCAAGGGTTAGGGCGTGACCTCCGATGTCAACTGGCAGGCAGTGTGTTCGTACACCGGTCCGGCGTGCACGTGTACGTGGCCTAAACCAAATTATACTACCATACAAATATGAGTCTGGCCATAGACTGAGCCGACGTTCGCCTTTTTCCACTTTATCTGACTCACAGAAAATACGAGCCGAGTATAGATTGGGCACAAAAGAAGGAATTCAACCTACTGAGCCACGATGCATTTCCTTTTAATGGAGAAGTAATTCAAACTGTGCTAAGAAGATGCACATGGCTCCATCTACCTACTCTGTCAAACCTACTTTTACTCGTAACTGTAAGATAAACATCACGGTAGAAAATGTGCTCTATTTGTTGAGTTTAAGCGTCAATCTGCAATTAATTACACCATTTTTCACACATCTGTCAGACACCAGGGTGAGTTAACTGCACTCTGACACAGGCCCTGTGTGAGTGATATGAGAACACATATCTGACTGTGCGTATGGATTTGATTTGCACGTACACGCACACACGTCACACACAGGGCTCCAGGACAGCGCATACAAACAGCAGTGTGCAGGACAGAGCGGGGATGGGAAGAGGGATTAGGCCTATAAAAAGGTGTCTGGTTTCCCCGCCTGAGGGCTGATAGCAGATATCACAACTCCTCGGAGTGGCTGTACACCTCATTATCAACACCATGCTCCCTCACAGCTTCCACTGGCCCCCATAGCCAGGGGCCGTCTCAGTGACACCAAATATATAAGAACCTTGCTCTAACCAGAGTTAAAAACAAGGTGCTCAGTGTTCCCTATTCATTAACTAATGTATGGCGGCCCACCATAGTCTCATAATGAACTTAAAAAATTTTTTTCTTCCAACATCTTTCAATCTGCATTAACCCTCTAAGACCGATAGTATATAGTCCCAAAAATCACAGTCTCTGCATCAAATCTCGCAATGGTTAAAGCTAGGGACATGGCGATTTTTCCTCTTAAACTAGAGAAACAGCGCTAACTGGTGAGCCCGTTTGTCTATATGGGCCATTTACTTCTGTCTGCAAAACTAACACACAAAGTTGTAAAACATGGCGCATTGCTTGTTGTACTTGTATGTATATCAATCAATTCTCACCACCATCCTTGTAAAGGTCACATTTCTATATCGGACACTGCTATAGGCTCCAGTGGATGCAGTTACAGCCAATCAGAGCGTCTTGATTCATTTATAGGTTCCTTGCTAGTAGTCCGCGCTTCTCAGTGTCTGTCAATAGTGATGAAACTCCATCTCAATAAACCTGTTCAACACACTTTTGCTGAAATGTGTGCTCTAGCATATTTTGTGTAGCTTGTGTAGAAAACTGTTTATGGCTTTTTGGAATTACGATGCTACCTAACATCACATTTACACATAAAATCAAATGGAACATTTGAAGATATGACTAATTTATTTTAAGTGTGCACAATTGTAGTTAGCCTCCTGTGCCCTTCAGCATTTTTACGCTGTTTTACACTTTGCAGCGGAAAAAGAAGACAGGAAAAAGAGCAAGACGTGAATCAACAAGTTTTATATTTAGATACACTATCGCCTGTTAATGCTGTCAATTTTTCATTTCGTTCAAAACTCATATCTAGATGCTTCACATTTATAGTGATGTTGAGCAATGTGCATTGTCCCTGAAAATAAGTTAAAAAAACTCATAAGCAGTAGCGAGCAAGTCTTGCTCCATGCTCTTCTATCGCAAAGTGATTTAAAAGCGAATGTCTCTCAATGGTATTCCCCCCTTTGACCTGGTGTTTGACAGGTCTGCACGCTCTGCTTAACTCATTTGCATATTAAGATTTGATCACAATGCAAACAGAATTGAGATAACTAGAAAACTTGTTAATACGAGGTGTAAGTGGGGCCGATATGTGTTGGCCCGAACGGTAGTATGGCGGAATTGTTGAGGTGACATGATCTCTCAGAACTCCTGGAACTTGTGAACAATTGTTTAAACTTATATGTTGAAAAGAAATGTTCAAAAATGAAGGATGAGTGCTGCATGGATTCTTTATTATAAACATAAAACATAAACATAAACCTCCATTAAAGCCTACATAAACTGACACCTCAAGCTTATTGATATTCGCCAGATACAATAAAGCAAAATTATGGGCTGAAGTTGCCAGGCTAACCTGTTATTGTGCTTGAGGAGTACCAACTCATGCCCGCAATACTTGGTGAAGCCCTGCCAAAAACCAGGACTATTTGAGAGACAGGAACGGGCTGAGATTGAGACACTGTGCTCCTTGTTGCACCAACAGTTACCTGTGTATGACGTGTTTTCAAAACTTTCAAGACCGGACAGAGAAAAACGGGTGGAAATAACATGTCTCACCAAGCAAGTGAATGTGTTTGTGTAGACGGGACTGAGTGAGAGAAATTTGGAAATTTGAGCCCGCTGGCTACATTTGCCATGGCAGCCTATTGGGAGAAAAAGTACCTGCATACTGATGTCACAGCCCCAAAGCATACTGTTATAACACACACACATCAAACATAAAGACCACCCTCCTCCTTTAACACACACACTTCCTCAGCAGCACCAAGCCATGCTGTGTGTGGCCTGCACTGTCATTATTACTCACATTTGTCATGAATTTTAGGGGGAATCCATTCCCCTTCAGTACCGTTTATGTGCTTTCTGGGGTTTTCCTGATCAACATTAAATAGTACCGGGTATGTGTATGTATTGTGACGTCCTAAGAGGACGTGTCATCGCCGGCCGGTATGTCCCCATCCTATGGCTGCGCCAGGCGCTACAGGACATCACGGCTGAGAAGGTGGGGACTACAACTCCCAGCAGCCCCGGTGCGGGTGAAGCCAGTCCCTCTCAGCTGGGACCGATCAGCTGATTAGAGCGATGACAGCCTGAAGTGACAGGTTAAAGGGAGCGGTCGGGAGAGACGAAGGGTGAAGAGTGTTGGTGGACGAAAGAAAACAGAGAACGAAAGAAAACAGTGTGAAGAACAACGATCGCGGCTACGGGACGCCTTTCCCAGAGTCACAGTATTTTTAACCAAAACTGCAAAACTGGGAGTTAGATCCAGTTTACTATTACTGTGCAAGACTTTGCCAATGTGAAGAGATGTTCAAACGTCTTCAATTTGAGGTGGGCGCGGCAAACCAATGATTGGAAATGAGTCAACCGTCCCTGTAAGTTATATATTAAGAATTCACAGGAAATCTACTTTCAACATTTCCCTCGCATTAATCTCCTCTGGTTGCCAACCAAGAGAAGGGCAAGATCAGACAAAAGAATTAAGGACAGTGTGATCAGAATCACTGAAAGGCCAGAAAATGATCTTGTATAAGAAATACAATTGGAGAGAACTTAGTTGAGCTGAGTTAACCGGCTACTGGTGAGCTGTCCGACCCTCAAGGCTGACTGAGTACAGATGGCAGAGGTCTGGTAGCTGCCCTGAGATGCCCCACAGGAGGAAGAATCAAGGGCAGGGCTGAATGTGTGTGTGTGTGTGTGTGTGTGTGTGTGTGTGTGTGTGTGTGTGTGTGTGTGTGTGTGTGTGTGTGTGGATCACATCGGTGTGCACTTACAAGTGTCTGCACACACACACACACACACACACACTGGGCACCAGCTCCATCTGTCTTTGACATGGGAGAGCTTAATGACAGAGGCAGAAAAGCCGAAGGAAAGGCCTCCTCGTTCCGTCTCCCTCCCTCCCTCCCTCCATTTTCCTTCCCTCCATCTCTTGACCGCACTCTCCAACATCAATGCAACATATGGAGCTCTCTGGACAGACTTTTGTTGTTTTTTTTTTTAAACTCATTTTGGCCTGGCACACAATCAATAAGACATCTAGACGTGCACTCACTTGCACACCAACTGTACACATTAACGAGTGTAATCTGGCGCAGAGGCTGGAACATACTGAGCAAGTGCGTACTCCATTACTTGTGCACATACAATACGTCCTGAACACACAGTAATGACATTTCCAGTGTGTCCCCCCCCCCCTCTTGGTGCTTGTTCCATCTTTAATGAAGTCTCCTTTGTGAGTCCCGCAGCTCTGACTGGCTGCCACCTGGCTCCATTCAATCCTCAGATAACGTCTGCCCTAAATTGAGATAGTCTGACACTTCTGACCAATCGTAGTGGATACAACAAAGAGGTCATCACTGAACGGATTTGCCTCAATTTAAAAAAAATTCAATAGAGAAGACCATAGTATGACTGAGCACATGGTTAAGTCACTTCACCCGGGTCTGATAGAGCCTGAGCTCCGGGCCACAAAACAAACAAATGAGGTTTGGTGGAGGTGCATTATCAGGCTAGAACTCATGTTGTAGGCAGACAGATAATAGAGGAAACACAAGAGTCACGGGTTGTGCAGCAGTACATTATAACACTTCAGACAGGTTATAGATACGGACCCTCTTCACTAAGATAGTCCGTGTGATTGTGGTTAATGTGTGAGTGAAACTTTCCACTTAAATTTGTCTTTTTTTTTTTTTACCCCCAGCCAATGTTCTAATTTAGTGTTTAACAAATATAAAACTACGGATGCCAATGAGTAGAAAACAAAGGCCCTGCACAGATCTTTGGGTTTAAAACGGCTGCTTTATTTGCATAGTATCTCTACGACAAATTCAACATGATTTTTACTGTCTAATCTTGTCAGGGTGCAGTTAAAACAAGTCTGTGCACACAAAAAATGCAAATGATATGTTTGTATTGGACTGAAAGTGCATATAATCCCAATCCAACCACAACAGTATTTAGTTTTAGGACAAATTAAACAGAAGTACCTGGCGGAAAAGACAAACCTCTTGAACCACTGAGTCCCGAACAACTCTCCCAAGTCAGCTCGCTCACTTTAGCAATGTAAAAAAAAAAAAACAGGACAAAGTCATGTGGGCTGTTGTAAGTAAACACAGCCACAGGAGACACGGAACAGAAATTTTCAGACTACGTGCAAAGACATGCAGCAACGGGATCTCACAAAATTAGACATTCGTGATCAACAAACTGCACTGAAGTGACAAGTGTGACTGCAGCCAAAAGACCAACATAGAAGGGCTGGACTTTAGGGTTGAGACGGGTCGTGTGCTTGGGGAAAACTGTCAGGAAAGAGGAGAGGGGGGACGAGGCGAGGGAGCCTTGAACCCTGAATGAACCACCCTTTCCCGCTCCCCTTCTCACTCTCTGCTGAGCCGATGACTCACTGTTGGTGGGGGGGGGGGGGGGCTCGTGAGATGTCGAGATCGACCGCAGCAACACTGCTGCAGCTAATGCTCTTGTGTTAGAAGAGTCTTCAATGAGGGAGCAGGTGGTGGTTTTGGTAAAAGAATATGATAACCACACTGGCCACTGTGAGGATCGGACTCGAGGTCTGTTTGGCCTGTGTGCAGACATTTGCTGCTGAACGCAGAGTTTTCAAACCCTTTAGAGTTCTCATTTATTCATTCCCAAAAAAAAAAACAACAACAAAGAAACAAGCGCAAACAGGTCAGCAAATGCCTTCTTTAGCGTGCAAGTAAAACAGCGTTGCATTTCTCTTCATCTGTGTTGCATTGCAGTGATAAGATACGACCAAACACCACTTCTGAAATTGAAGTAAAGGTCAGTGGCGAATGACACCAGTAAAGCAATTTGCGTTGTGTTTCAACTGCAAATGTCTGCAAGTAGAGTTGGTTCGCAAAGCAAACTATCTAATCCTTACTGGACTTAAAGCTGAGACGATTGGCTGATAACACAGAAAATTAATCAGCAACTGTTTTGACAATTAATTCATTATCTGGTTGAAGCTTCTCCAATGTGAGGATGTTTTCCACAATATTCTGACGTTTCGTTAGACTAAATCAATTCACCGGGAAAATAACTGGTGGCTTAATTGATAAGGAAAATAATTACTGGTTGCAGCCCTTTTTGCACTAATATTTAATGTTAATCAGAAAAATAAAAAGAGTACATACACAAGTTAAAGAGATATGTTGCAGTCTCGAATTTATTCTACGATAGTCTTATTATCTTTCCCTTTATTCCATTAAGCTCAGAGTCAGCGACATTGTGTGCGGTGTGGCTTCAGCAGGGCAGATGTTTGATCACAGGTCTCCTTGTTGAAAGGTGGTCTTCCTACTAACTATGAATTTCATTCTCATTCATTGTCACCAGGCATTGATTGCACAGCACAGAACAGCTCTTGTACTTTTGTCTTGATTAACCAAAACTAAAGCAGCCCCTAAAGTGTCAGAACTCCACACTGAAGCCAAAGACAACCTGAGCACCCAGGCGCCTCATAGCAGCCAGTTGAACACTGAATGCGGGTTTGGGGTTTACAAAGCAGGAACTTTCCTTCACAGCATTGGCCTTGTGGCTATGTGACTTTGCTAAAGCATCACAGACTCGATCTGCACTGTGACACCACAGGGTTTACAGTAACCACAGATACAAATATAAATATATTTTGCCAAGAAAATCAGCACATGCCTACGTGTAACAGAGAGATTGAATTTCAATACTAAAAAAGCAACAATGCAGAGCTGCAACCAACAATGATTTTCTCAATTAATGGATGAATTGTTTGGTCTATAAAATGTCAAATGATGGTGAAAAATGTCTTCTTTTGTCCAACCAACTGTCCACAATCTATGCACATTCATTCATCATTACTGACGATTAAACAATTTAATCAACTATCAAAATATCACCTAATCGATTAATCAACTAATTTTCACTGTCAACTGATCTGCCAATTATTTTCTTTATTAATCAACTAGTTAAGTCTGCAAACTATCAAAAAAGAAAACCGTGAAAAGAAATACACATTATATAAAGCTCCAAATCTCTCCTTTTATCTGGCCAAGAGCCAAAAGATATTGAGTGAACATTGATATAAGACAGGGGAAAGTAGCAAAGCCTGACAATTTCACAATCAAAAAAGTTATTGAAATCAGTGCATTTTCTGCCAAACGACTAATTACATGGCCACTCGTTTCATCTCTACAACAATGTGGCTGTATTTTTCCAGCGTATACACCTAAGCTGGAAATGGCACAGTCCAAAAGTAAGTGCAGTCTCTCTGGACATCCATCAGCTCAGGCAAACTAACCACCGTCTTGCCCTGCCCTTGCCTCAAAACCACCCAAAGGACCGACTGTGCTGAATTTCTGGCAGAAACAGAGAGCGAGAGACAAGACCTTTAACCCACATGCTGCAAGATGATCCTCAGCAAACCAAACCAAATGTAGAGGCCGCGGCACGCTTGTTCGACGGCTGTCTGGTTTCACTGTGGTTGTCGTGACGGGGAAGGGGCTGTTGTTCCTGCTACTTGTTCCTCTTCAAAACACATGCCAGCTTCCCTCTGCCCCGTCATCAACAAGATGTGAGACAAGAGATGGTTTCACCCACAAACACACACTATTTTGCCTTGTGACTAGAATGCTTTTTAAAACGTAATTAAGTGGAAGATGTCAGATTCTCACGCAGGGAGGTCAGTGTTTCCCACAGGATTCCATGAGATCCTCGGGGGGGGGGGGGGCATGCCTCGCAGAGAAGAAGAAATAATTTTTTTATTAAAAGTTAAATGCATCTGGTAAACTTTAAATTAAGAAATTACACAAAATACACTAGAGCACACATTTGCGCAAAAGTGGTTACCTGTGTTGAACAGGTTTATTGAGATGGAGTTACATCACTATTGACAACCATTGCACCTTGCGTTTGGACATTCAATTTTTCTAGGCTTTGTGAAAAAAGAGTTCTAACGCCCTTGTGTGACAAAATTCCTCTGGGCTCAGGATTTTATTATGCGGTTTTGTGTTTGTTTTTCTTCTGTCTCTCATTTCTTCACTTCTACCGTCAAGCACTTTGAGCTACACCCCCTGTTTGAGCTATATAAATAAAGTTTATTATTATTATTATTATTATTACTATTAAGTGCGAATGTAAGCCGGCAGTAATACTTGCACTTTAATCAAATATCTACCACTCGCAAGATATAAGTCATTGCGCAGAAATTCAAGCTGGCAGCTGCGAGCGAGAAATAAAACTGGGAAAGACTTGACAAATGAGTCACACTAGGAAACTTTTCCTATTTTCTTATCTAGGCTAACTAGTTTACCACTTACCTCAAATGATGTCATTTCCTCAAAATGCCGCCAGAAATGTTGTTCTACACAGTCGGTTTTGTGTTTGTGCGGCACCGACTATAGCAAGGAACCTATAAATTAATCGAGACACTGCGTTTGGCTGTAACTGCATCCACTGGAGCCAATAGCAGCATCCGATATAGAAATGTGACCTTTACACTCTAGTACATCAAAAACAAAGATGGCGGGTGAGAATCGATTGATATACATACAAGTAGAACAAGTAATGCTGCCTGTTTTACAACTTTATGTAGTAGTTTTACAGACAGAAGTAAATGGCTCATATAGGCTCACTGGTTAGTGCCGTGTCTCTGGTTTAAGAGGACCGCCATACATTAGTTAATGAATGGGAAACACAGGAGGTGAATAATACACCAGTTGAATGCTGGCAGATTACGGCAAAACTGGGATTATTTGTCTACCAGACACTTTGGCGAGTTGGGGTTGAGGTTAGAATATTTGAGGTACACTTATTCTAATAAATCCAGTAGGGGTGATAAATAGAGAATCTTTCGTGGTGACATTTTAGGATAAACCAGCAGATATTAAAAAAAAAAAAAAAATGTTGTTTCCTTCCATGAGCTCATGTGAAACCTCACGTACATTCTTCAGCAGGGCTTCCAGAATGATGGCAACGATAGAGAACATCAAGCTGCAGCCACAAGTGCAAGATGATCAACCACAACATGAACAACCCTCTCTTCCTGAAAAAGAAGAAGCATTGTTTCCTCAACCACAACCAATAGACTGTTCCACAAAATGACACACATGTCTATTACTTCATTGTGATTCTAAGCACAGGCCAAAACCTCCTGACGTCAACAGCCGCAGGAATGCCACCAGGCGGATTCTTCAGTGAAACTCTCTGGCAGCCTTAGTTAAACAACCAGACAACGCAAAGAAACATTTGGAGATAACAGTGTGCCATTCCTGGAATCCCAGACACTCTCCTTATTATTTTCCTTGAAAAGACACTTGATAACTGCTTTTTGTGCCCTTCTTGCTCTCTCTCATCTCAACGCCCCTCTCTCTCTCTTGCAGAGGGGAGTGCAGGCTGCCATCGCTTGCCCGGGCAAATGCTACCAGCGGTGTTCCTGGGGGCTGCTTGCAGAAATCCTGGACTAAAATGTGGCGTTTGGGTTTGAAAACGTGACAGATGCATGATGCTCGAATGCATCTGTGCATGGAGGGGTTTGGCGCATGTCTGATACAAAATTAATTTCACGTTACCTGATATGCTGAGTTGTAGCAAAGTCAATAGCATAGCAACAACATTTCTTTCAGGAAGGTTTACTACAGGCTGGCTCACTGCTTGCCACTCCCATCTTATCTAATACAGTAATAGCGACAGTTGCTTACAGCAGTGGGAGGTGGCGTCGTAAGGGGCTTTCCCAACACGGGAGATCCTGTGTATATGTGTAATCTTCCTCTGAACGGGTGAATCGTCCCGGCGTGGTTGTCGGAGAACAGAGAGAACGTTCTGAGCGAGACACTCGAACAATGCTTCTGAGGCCTCGCTACCACAGCTGAGAATATAACAAGGCAACTGTTTGGGCCAACAGAATAAGAAAATAGAGCTTCTCTCTCTGAGCCTGGCTCTCTGCTGAACAGTTTATACATGCAGTAGCATGTTTTAGTCTTTTACAGCATATCAAAAGCCTGGCCTGTCAACCATTATTCAAAATTAACAAAAAAACAACAACAAAGAAATGCAACAGTCAATAGCGTTCATATGTTTTCCTCTCAATTTCAGCTGCCCCAACACAGGAAGCAGGTACGAGTTTGCTCACTGAAGCTGAATGAAAGCAAACAGGAGTCAGACGGGGGGAAATCAGTTCACGTTTTCTGAATGAAACATCCTGAATGTGGAGGGACAGCAGGTGGGGAAAAACGCTGACAGAGTAGAAACCACCATTCCCATGGCGAATCTGCGACATCTACAAACAGGGGCAGGGAAATCAAAGTGCTGGGGGCCTATGGAAACACTGTAGGTAGAGGAGAGCGAACGCAAGGAAGACATCAACCTGCTCCAGAACAAAAGAATCCGCCGATAGGTACGTTCTTCCACCGCCTGCTGCATTTGCCTCCTGTTGGCTTTCCGTCTCTCCTCTCTTAGCTAAGCAGCGAAGCTGATGCCAACAACAACACCAAGGGGACTTGGGCCTCTATCAAACATGACGCCAGGGCTGTTTTCAAAACCACACTGGTTTTAGATTTACATCAGAATGTTCCATCCCATCCTTTCTGAAGCAAAACTGCAGCAAGATTTTTGGAAGAGGAGGAGATAATAAATAAATAAGAAGAAGAAGTATGAGCTCAGGCTATTACATTCCAAGTCTTGCACAAGTAAATAAATGTCATGGTTTTTGTGTGAGAAAGCCAAGCCCCTTTTAAGGCCCTGGGCTTGGAGAAATTAGCAGAACCCCCAAAAGGTCAAAATTCATAATCAATAAAGGGAAGCACTTGCTATGAATAAGCAGGAGCGAAGTAAAACATACTATGATGGTATATCCGGTTTTTGCACACTTTAGCATGTAGCTAAGGATGAAGAATGAGGAGTGCCAAGCTGGCAGAGATCCAAACCAAATTACACAACAAATGTGCATTTCTATCCTCCTGGTTGTCTCCTGTGGTTGTTCCCCCAAGACAGACAGACAGACACAAACAGGCTGGATGGGGAAACAAGAGAATGAAGACACTGAGTCAACTAGGGCGTGTGGTGCTTTAAGAGGCCCATCATCGCCCAACCAAACAAGTTGAATCTGAACCCTGAATGAAACTACAGGCTTCGGGGGATATTTGAATCATGTGAAGTAATGGATATGCATGAACTTCCAAAACAATAGGCTACTGTAAGCATGAGAATAAATCCCCCCTAAAGACGTCTGGCGGTGGCACATTTGCTTTGGTGCTTTGCCTGCGACTTCTGTACAGCTCACCCCCTGGCTTGTACCCCCACCCAACACACACACATAGAAGATTTTCACAGCTCCGAGTGGATATAGGAAAGCTTTGGAGGCTGCAGGATACTGAGGTGACACACAGATCAGGTAGCTTGTATCATCTCCATCGTTAACCTATCCATCAGTAGCGGGCTGTGTGTGTGTGTGTGTGTGTGTGTGTGTGTGTGTGGACATGAGGCTGCTGCTTTGAGGGGCGGGGAGGTGGGGTAACTCGGCGTGTCTTTTAACTCTAGCCTGATCCTTTGCCACCATAAAGGTCATCGCATCGACATCTGCTGCTTTCTCTGAACCTCTCCTTTCATAAAAGGGAAGCAGGGAAGAAGAGAGGACCCTGGGGACTGGATGCATGTGCGTGTGCACACACACACACACACACAAACACGCAGATCAACTTCGATGTCTAGGTGCACTCACTCACTCTTCACATGCATGCACACCGCACTCACTTGATCACCCTCAACATAGCCGCAGAGCTCAAACCACACGCTCATTCGCTCATGCTAACAGAAGACACGGTTTGCATCTCAAAGAAAGGCTCAGTGGTATCATTACACCAGCCCAGAGATGCTTGGCTTTTGGCCTAAAACACTCCATCGTTCTTTTTTTTTTGGCAGAGAGATGGGGGAGGTGAGCTAAATGGAATCCCGTCCCCCAGGGGCACAGCAAAGGCAGAGCAGTGTTGAAATAAGTGATTCATGCTTTTATCATCCCAGGTGAACAGTGCTGCTCTTTCAGCTATAGGTTCATCAGTTTCTCTGGCAGAGAGAGGGAAGGATTACGAAAACAACGGTGCCTTTTTTTCGTGTGTATTGTTTGGTCCTCTGCCCCCCACCTACATGAAGGACGGTGATCAGCAGGCTTTCTGCCAATTTGTGTTATTGTGGCAACCTACAGCGTTCTGGGTGACTGTGCTATACCAGGGCAGGAACATTTGTGTACTGCTGCAAAAAATAGGGGGTTTATCTTGCACGTCTCTGTGCACCGCACACAAGAACACAACAACAGTTGTCATCTAGAGCTGAAAAGACAGAAAATAAATCAGCAGATTGATCGTTTGACATTTTTCAATTTTTTTGGTAAAAGGAGTTGTACATTGAATATAGTGCTTCTAACAAAGAAAAACGTCCTGTGAATTGTCAGATTAATTAGTATCTGCCACCTGCAATCGTGCACATCCAGTATCAAACGCCACAGTGAGTATAGTGTTCAGACACAGAACGCACACAGTTTGATCGTTTGTTGATAAATAGATTTACAGGCAGCAGACTAAAATTAGGCAGAAACACAATACAAACGTGCAACACAGACCAAACATATGGCGTACGACAAAACTCTCCAAATTCATACACTTACAACTTTAGTGACGGTGAAGTATATCGAAGTATACGGCACAACTTTTAATCCAAAGACAGAAACATAGAACCACGGCTTCTCTGTAATACCTGTAATACAAAAGAGTCATGATACCATTAACAAGGCCACGGTTGAAAGCCCCTCCATGTTTAAAGCCAGTACCCTTCAAACAGCAGGCTACACGGAAACATAGCGCTGTGGTCAAGCTCCGTGATGCCTCCAACCGTTACGGTGAACACGGCCTGCCATCGGCTAAAAAAACCCCTTATGGCACTTTAATTTTCTGTTTAACCTCTCTTGCCAGAGCACGTACCCACACCCCACCTTCCTGTCACACACAGACCCCCAGTCGCAGAAAAACACACACGAATCTGGAGATATCATCTGGACAGGTGGCCAGCCACCCAGACCTGACCCGCCTGCCCTCTAGCTTCCACCCCCCCACATCTCAACTGAAATCAGTTCAGGTCTGCTGGAAAGCCCCAAATGAACATGCACAGCAAACAACCCCCCAATCCACCTCCCCTTCTCCTACTAACACACACACACAAGCCCAGCAAATAACCCACTGAGCTGTCTGTAGGGATTATAGCCTCAAGAGTGCAAAAAAATAAAAAATAGGTCTGTGTCTAGTTGATGTGCAGGCAAATAACGAATCGGGGTTCACTCCACAGACTGACCAAAGCAGTGAAGGCAATCCGCTCACTGGAAACACAGATCCAGTTGAATGATGTGGTTTCGTTACTGATGATGATGCAATGGCTAACAGAACCAGGCAGCACTGCTCTCTGCTTTGCAAGGAAACACATCCTCCAACTATCAATTCAACGGGCAGCATGAAAATGTTAACAAAGACCATTTCCCCATTAAAAGCCTCGGCTGACACACTTCTCACAGATGCATGTATCTAGTGGCAATTACTGAACGTGCACTAAGCATTTGGGAAATGTTGCCATCTCTGAGATTAAAAAATATATATAACTTTAAATTCGACTCAGAAGACAAGTATTTCAAGATCTGTTGTTTGAGCAGCTAGTTATCTAATATTTGGAGCTCGTGGGGGGGTAGTTTAAAGTTCTTCAGGGCAGAAAACGTCGCTTTCATCATCATCACTCTGACTGCAAATGAGAAAATAAATCAAACGCTACACTGACTGGGAGACCGGGATGATCGTTCAGCGGTGGCGGGGTTAAGCACACGGATACCGTCTCCACATATACGGAGCAGCAGTGTTAGTGTGGGGGGGTGTAGGTGCAGGTCGCCGTGTTAAGTAATAAAAATCCTATTTTCACAGCGCCGTTGTCCCCGACTTACAGGGGAGTCGTGAAAGTGCACGGCGGCTCCGAGCGTAAATATTCACAGCGAGCACGCAGCGTAAAGCGAGGAGCCATCCCACGGCGTCAACGCTTTAAAAAAAAAAAAAAATCCCAAAAAGGATGCCTTGCTCACAAAGCCGCAACGTGTCTCGGTCAGATAGCGCTAGCTCGCGTCCATTATCGGACGGCTAGCTGCGTTAAGTCGTGAAGCCAACTCGCAAGCGCGCCGCCCGGCTGAACGGCGAGCACGTTTCGGGAAAACAAATGCGGGCGCCAGGAATCGCACACGCCGCCTTCCGCGGAAGGAGACGGCACGTCGCCGTGAAAACGTTCCCCAGCAGCACCATGCCTCCCTGGTTGTGTTTAGCTCGCTGGCTAGCCTGCTAGCTAACTGCTCGCCGTTGTCTGGGTGGGAGACAGAGGAGGAGGAGGAGGGGGGAGAAGACCACCATGGGTGAAGTATCGCTTAGCTGGTGTTAGCTCACAGAACACTGCAGCAACAGTCGGCTCGGGCAAGTGACGTTAACCGGCCAAAGAGAAGAAAAGAAGGGGGGGGGAAAAGAAACACTCGCACGCAAACACACCGGGACAAAGAAATGACTCGCAGCGACTAAACCCGTGGCCGAAGCGCTGCAGTGTGTCCAGGCTGCCGCCGCGCACAGAGCAAAAATAAGCTTGTTTCGTGGTAATAACTTGCATTCTGTTCAACTCCGCTCCCCCCACCACCACCACCAGCACCAGCCCCGAATCTCAGACTCACCCTGTCACAACAGGCGCCATCTTCCACAAACTCTCACCAAAACTCCAATACTCGCGATATCCGTTCTCTCCCACGGCCCAACAATCCGCCGAGAAAACAGAAGCAGACTGGAGGCGCAGGGACGAGGGAGACGGAGAGAAAGGGGGTGGGTGAGGACGGCAGAGGAAAGGGGGAGGCGGCGGGTAGCAGAGAGAGGGAGGGAGAGAGAGAGAGAGAGAGAGAGAGAGGGAGGGAGGGAGAGAGAGCGAAGAGGGCAGACGCCACAACAACAGGCGTGGGAAACTTCCAAGATCACGCGAGGGTTGGAAAACTCTCACAATAGGCGAGCGCAGAGGGAGCGTCCCCTATCGCGAGATCTGCGCGGAGGAGTTGTTTATCTTGTGGCGCTGAAATACTATTCCCACGTGTTTACCTGGTAATAAATTACAGCACCAACCGGTTTTTTTTTTTGGGGGGGGACGGTAGTGGCGAGGAAACCCTCGGTTTTCCCAGGCTCGCACACATTTTGTTGCGGGCATCCTGTCTCCTCGTGGCGTCTCTGCAGTATTCTGCATTATAACAGCTGCATGTAATTACAGCCAATATATCATTTTAATTGCATTGTTCTTCCCAGTAGCATAAGCAATAAGCGCCAGAGGTGATGAGAGTGGCTTTAAATAAGAGGAGGAATAAATGTAGGGTTTCCGCACAACACATTTACGATTCCACTGGGTCACATTCCTGTTTAGAATATAGAAATAATGCGAACGGCTTAAGAGCATTAATTAATTAGTGCGCTTCAAAGGTGCTGGCAGGTGGATGTTGTTACCTTTGGACAGAACCATGCTAGCCGCTTCCCTCTGTTTCCAGTCTTTGTGCTAAGCTACGCTAACCATCTGCCGGGTCAAGCTTCACATTTACCCTGCAGACATTAGTGTGGTATCAGTGTTCCCATCAAACTCTCAGCAGAAGGCTTAAAAGCGTACCTCACAAAATATCCAACGGTTCCTCTGCGCTTCTGGACATAAGAATCAAGAGCAAATCAACAAATTCCAGTGCTTACAATGCGTTCCTATTCACACACCAGACACTTTCTCTGTATAAAGTAGCAGATGCGATCTCCCCGGTGTACACTGTAGAAATCTACACATTTCAGATTTTTCAGATGCATAATTCATTTGTATGGGGCTTCACTGTTCTGCCAGAAAGAAAGAGGGAGAAGAAGAAAAAAAAAAAGGTTTCAGGGATGAGGTTTTGCATGAGAGTGTGCCTGGCCCGCGGCCCGCACAATGAAGACACAGAGACGAGGACCTCATCCTGCCCACAACCATTTTTCCTTTCCCTCTCTTTTTTATAGTCGGCGGAGAACCTCCAGTTACACTCAGAGTTGCATGGGGAAGCATAAAGTTTCCTCAAATGTTTTACAGCTGAACACAGTAAAAACGGGGGGGGGGGGGGCGGAGAGACTACACAAGTGCAAGAGCGTTTCAGAAAAAATGGGAGCGAAATAGGAAAGGAGAAGAGGCCCTTTTTTTCAGGACATGTTAACTTTGGAATTTAGAGGTGTTCAGGATTTGAACTTTGACCCTTTGGGGCTGTTGTAAACCATATAACATAGTTTGAAGACCACTCATACATGTGGTTTAAGGCTTCCATGAGGCTCTCCATGGCATTTTCATGTGTCTGCATCTTTTTGTTTCTAAATGTGTACATTGGCTGGACAAAAAGCAATTTTCCAATGCCTTTATGTACAGTAATAAGCGCGTAGTGAGCTTCCAGAACTGTCTCAATCTTCCCCCCATATGCCATTCTCTCATTAGGAGTAGAAACCATTTATTTTAATTGAGACGGAGCCAATTCAAGCAATCGTGACTAAGCCATAAGCCTCAGGTCCATAAATCCACTCACTTGACTGCTTAAGCTCATGGCCCAGAAGGAAAGGGAGATTGAGATAGAAAGATTCTTGTCCCCATGTGGAAACACCAGTAGACCATCCCATCTGTGTTATCTCTATAAAGATTTGGCCCACATACTGTTAACTACACGTGTGTCAATTTGTTTGGTGCATTCTTTGTCATCCAACCAGTATTTGTTCATAAAAAGGTAAAGGGGTCACAGAATGAGGCAACTTTGTGATTGATGTTGCGCAGATTGACAGTTAAGTCTCATAAGTGCTTTCTTTTTAGTGCTAAGCTGAGATGATGAAATTAACAAGTTTTGTACTGTAGTCCAGGCAATTTTCACATCCGGCGTAAGATGGAGCACCACTAGCACGTCTTACAAAAATAAAGGGGGAAATTATTTTTATCTGCAGATTTGAGGCGTGAAAACAGAACCAGGGAGAAAACTAGCCAATTAAGGAAGCGCAGTTTGAGTTTCATGATTAGCGGCTCTTTGACTCAAAGTCACTTGATACAGCCGGAGGTTGGTGAAACTTCCTGAAATGAGCACGCAGTAAAAGGCAGAACCAGCGACAGACAGAGAAAGGTGGGTCGAAAGACACTGGGTCAAATGTTAGACTGGTGAGCCGACAGACGAGCCAATAGCATGGACACGAAGGACCGGCTGGGTCGCAGACAGAGACAGGAAGTCAGAATTTGGCACTTCACACAAGTCCTACATACATTTAACACAGCAAACACATTTTTCAAAGCAAATAGCAATCAGAGCAACTTGTTGATCATATCGTGTTCCCTCAGTGAACATCACAAGATTAAAAGCCACGAATTAATCAAGTGCGGCTCGTGTGAGTCTGAGTTCACAGCAGAGGGAAGGGCGTCCCTGTCTGTCCGTTATGTCCATCTGTTTTGCTCTCCTGCCACACGGGAAAACCCAGGGGTGGACAAGGGCAGACAGCTTGACAAATGGAGAGGAAGATCGGCCCGAGAGGGGCGCGCCTTTTACTTCCCCCTCACCCTCTGTTCAAAGCCTCCCACTTTCTATCGAATGACTGTCATCACAATTATGTCCCAAATACATCACAGAGTCTAACAGAAAAAAAAACAAATGACAGGGTGATAAGTTTGCAGACTGTCAAGGGAACCAGTGTGCCTGTTTTGCACACCTTACTCTTTTGAAAGCGAGGCGAATCAGCGGCATGAGGAAAGAGACGTTTCCCCTTTCCTGGACCTGTACGGTTCACAGTGAGTTCAAGCTGCCAAACATATCTTGGGTGAGAACTGCACAGGCACGCTATTTGGCAGCTCTGACATAGCCTGTTTATGACATTGGAAAATAAGCAATATGAAATGATTGACTTTTACTATAGTGGTTTTGGAGCATCTACCTTTAGAAACAGAACCCACGGCAGTTTAAAGAAAGCCTTTACAATCAGTTCAGTTTGTCTGATAAATGATAACACCCCCAACTTATAATCAAGAACAATAAATCCACAGTGTGCATGTTTTACGGCCTTTCGTAGTGTGGTAATAAGAGCTAGATTAAGGGCGTTCACACGCATGACACAATCACAAGCACCCATATATCCATTAGTGCGATGGTCATCGGCAGAAGCAACAAGCACAAATAGATGCAAGAGCCGGAAGAATTCGTGCTCGCTTTTCATAAAAATGTCTTACAAAACTTTCTGTACACAAACTGAAGTGTATAAACAACAATTTTTGGTTTTAGTGGGATGTAACTACTTCTCGGTAAGTGAGGTTGCCAGGTCTGGTACCACTGTGCATTTACGGAGACCTATACCAAAAGCTGTCATCACAGACTGCACCTGACATCCTGTGCCATAGCTAGAGAGGCTGCGCAGAAGTGCTTGGCGGACAAACACACCGTTGTTCATCAAGAACTACTCACAGCACATAACTCCCCTTAAAACCACAAAGATACAGATTAAACCAAGAAATAAAATGTACTGATCTCTGAGTGCTAGAAGTTTTAAATGGCAGCACTTTTTTTTTATACTTCAGACAGAGCCAGGCTAGTTGTTTCCCCCTGCTTCCCGTCTTTAGGCCAGGGTTCGTCGATGCCACGTCCGGCCCGCCAAGGCTTCCCAGTTCAGAAAATGTGAGGAGGAAGAAAATGCGCTCCGGAATTTACAATATCTAGCATAATTCTTTCTTCCTTTTGAAGCAATGACGAAAAATAGTTGAGATGGAAATTATTTTATTAGGAATGATTTACCAATCCCAAATAGAGCTTTCAAGGTGGCAGTTCTTCTGCGACGGGCCTCTGGCTGAGCAGGGTAAGACTTGCCTTGTGTAATGGCGGCGCCTGAGATTGTATTATTTTGCAAGAGCGATCGTTGCATTGCAAATGAAGCACGCAGGTGTAGCTTTTTCTCAAAGTTGGCATGATGAATGCACACTCATCAGTCCATTCTTCATTAAAGATGCGGTTTTCCACATCAACTTCCCGCTCCAGGCTCTTTGAGAGAGACAGTTTTATGTGTCTGGCAAACAAGTCAAGAGGCCTTTCATCCTGCTTCCTTCAAGCGTTCTCCACCAATCAGGACACTGACAGCATCAAAACCGATGTCCTGCCAATCAGCACTGCATTCTGCAACTGCGTTTCATGTGTTAAGTGTCTAGTTATCATTATGGATATCCCATGTTAGGAGTCTGTTCACACTGATATAGGCTAACAAAAATAACATACATTTTTACAAATGGAGTGAAAATATTAAACAATAATAGGCAGTATATACTAATAGGTCTCTCTCTCTATATATATACAGCTCTGGAAAAAATTAAGAGACCACTGCAAAATTATCAGTTCCTGGTTTTACTATTTATAGGTATGTGTTTGAGTAAAATTAACTTTGGAAAATTTGGAGTGGTCTCTTAATTTTTTCCAGAGCTGTATATAATATATAGTCTGGCCCCCATATTGTGTGCTTTGAAAAAGTCTGTAGTTGATGACCCTGCTTTATGCTAAGCTAGGCTAACCATGAGCTGTCTCCAGCTCTGTTCAACATGTTGATATTCTTGTCTTACTCTCGTAATGAAAGCAAATAAGCAGTTTAAGACACGATCATTTCAGATAGGTCAGGTTAGGAATTAGAAGCATTAGGAACCTACAGGAACAGCCAAACAGGCTTCTTGAAAGGCTGCTCGTTGCTCTCCAAGCCTTCAACAACTACCACTGAGACTCCCTTAAGCAGCAAATTGAGCACAAATCCCTGTTTCTCAAGTGTAACTATAAAGTAAAGAGAAGAAAGGCACAGGAGGTCTCAAACATGACTGTTGGTTTATTTCTTACAAAATGTTGTAACACACGCACACTCATTGAACCCTCCCTGGATGAATCAGCATTTTAAAGAATAGTCAGAAAGATCAAATCATCGAAAATTTGCATGTCAATGAGCTGTTGCAGGCCGTATTCAAGCATCATTTAAAAAAAAAAAAAAACGCAGATAACATCAGACAAGTGAGGGCGATACAAAAGAGGCAAGTTAACCGTAAAGCATGCATAGAGGAAATCTGAGTTGATCTGTCTTTGCGTTTCGGCGCGTTCTTTGGTGACTCAGCTGCGATGCATCCAGTCACTTTCACTTCTGGAGTGCTTCACTGGATGCCTGTTAGCGTGAGTGACATCTACGTTCCACCTCGGAAAATCTGAGTCGATGCATGCAGCCCCAATCAAAGTCCCTTCTCGAACCCTTCTTGTACGTGCACGAATCCAAAGCCTGATTAATGGACGCTATAAGGCGCATCGGCTGCAAGAATCCTCTAACCTCAACACAAGATATTTTGTTTGTTGTCAGGATGTGGTTGAAACATCATCTCCTGAGCCCAAAGATTCGGCATCGCGGTCGGCTGGGCCGGGGGCCAGTGTTTTCAGAGAGGTTTTGTCGTAGAATAAAAAAGAGCCAAAACCCCTCCAAAATTCAAACCCTTAAGAGACTAATCAGGAACAGGGTCAAAATGTCATAACAAGGGAACCTTCCAACAAAAGTAAAGCTCTCCACTTTGTGCAAACCCTCCCGGGATATTCACATCCAGTAAACTAAGAGCATAACTCGTTTAGCTTGGCCTGCCGCCCTTGTCAGTTAAGACTTCTAAAGCCAAAGCTTTGTGAAGGCTCATAGCAGAAGCAGCCCGATAATGTTATAATACGGAGACTTAATGTTTTTTTAACAAGAACGAGTGACAGCCTGTATTATATCACGACAAAAAGATTGATGGACAGTTATTAGTGGGTGCAAAGTACTTTGGTCAGCTCAACCTAAACCCAAAGAAATACATTTTTGTTTCTTGAGGACATCTCAGATGAAAAATAATAATTGCTCCTGCGATTATTAAACTGATATCCGTGTAAGTTTGCTCCTATATGTCCTGCACCTCATGCACTTGTGAACTTGTAAAGCACGACATATTGTGTATTTAGATGATTTGAAAATTCCGGGCTGCTATTGCATCTGTTTAGGAGATAGTGTTTAGATAGACAGCTTCACTTTGTTAACCGCATCATGTTCGGCTGGCGGGGGGGGGGGGTTGGAACGAGCCTCAGCCAAGTGAACCTCTAAAACCTTGGCCTTTGCCTCCTCTACTCCCACACGCTCGCTGTCTCTCCCCGTGCACACAAACATGCACACATATTTACACACAGACGCACGCTAACAAACATTTCGCAGCGCCTGACTCGTCCGACAGAAATAAGAAAAACAGGCAACAGTGCAACACACACACACACACACACACACACACACACACACTCTCTGGCTAAGGCCGTGACCCTCTTCGCCCTCCTCCTCCTCCTCCGTCTCCCCAGGCTGTCTGTCTGGAGGCCGATAGAGGCAAAGGAGGCAGTGGGGGGCAGGAAGAGGACTGGTGATTAGGATGGGGGGGGGGGACAGACAGACAGACCTTCTTTTAGTGCTCATTAGCAAACGTTATCATGCTAACATGCTAAACATGGTGAACGTTACACCTGCCAACCGTCACCACGTTAGCATTGTCACTGTGAATGTGTTAGCATTCTGACATTAGCCATTAGCTCAAGAACAGCTTCACTTCTCCTGTTACTTGTCCATTCGCCTCTTTAAAAGCTCCCGGGACGTGTTTTGCTCACACTCTCAGTTAAACCATGTTGCTTATTCACGAGGTTTTCTTTGGCATCCACATTTGTGCCTTTCCTCTCTCTTCTCTTTAAACTGAAGATATTGACTTATTTATTTACATGACCGTATGGTTTAAAACCCTTAACACTTATTAATAAACCACCATGTTGAGCATCGCAGCTCGCCTTGAGAACCGTAGTTTGCAGCACTGTTACCATGGCAACAGCGCAACCTCCTTCCACTGATGAAGATCGTGAGGTCAGATTGCTTTAAAAAAAAAAAAAGCCAGTAAGTGGTTCTTGAGCCAAGAAATTTAGTCAGTCTTTCCCATGTTGTGTATCATATATATGTATTATGTTTTTGTATTTTGCATTTTCCATAGTGTCGTTTTTTCTGTGTTCTTCGTTAAAAACACTAGAAAATGTTATCACATGGCCACAGTTTCATGCCTGGGTCACATGATAGCAACTAAACTAACTATATGACAACCAAGCAAACTCCTCTTTTGTCAAATTATGAAAAAAATGCTGCAAAAAGGTAAGAAATTAAGGTGTGAAAGGCAATATCCTAACTAATGCAGATCAAGTTAAAATGGGTTTGGGTTTACACATCAAAAGTGGTGATTTGTGATCATTTTATTAAAGTTTATAGTCGACATTGCAATTGCAAAAACATTTTTGGCCGCGAGCAGGCCACTTGAGCCTGCACCTGCACTTTTCCACCATATCCGCCAAGTGTCTTGTCATTGTTTTGGAGGACATGTTTGGCAAGCGTTTGCATCATGAAGATTCTCATAAATGACAACCATAAATCAGCACTACCCCTCCACAGTGCAATGTGACACCATGATTCTCGGGTCCAACTGTGGCGCATTTTTGAACCGCTTTCCACGGAAAATCAAAGCTGATGAAAAAAAAGACGTGTTTGCAGATTTTCCGGCATTTATGTGGCGTGACTGAGTGACACCGAGAGATTGGGCTGAGCCAGCAACTCCCGTACATGAGCGAGTGAGCGAGGCCGGATCCGAGGACAAGTGAGCGAGTGAACAGTAGTAGTAGTGTGAACAGACGGGCGAGGAAATGGGGTGGCGGGCATTCAGCGGGGGAGCTTTAGAAACGCAGGTGCCTTAATTGTCCTCCAATAAAGCCTCGGCGAGTGGGCAAACCTGTGAATGAGTGTCTGTTATAAAGAGGGATGAATGAGGCGCACGTGAATAAATGAATGAGTGAACGAGTGAGTGAATGAGCAAACTGGAAGAGTGGCTGGAAGAGTAAGCACTCTGTGGGGAAGCTGGAGGAGATTGTGGATGTGGCCGGGGACGAGAGGAGGGGGGAGTAGGAAGAGACAAGTGATGTGATGTATGGGAGGTAAAAAAAGGAGGGGAGGGAAGGAAAAAAAGGAAAGAGGCAGAGAGAAATGGTGAAGGAGCGGCAGAAAGAAGGTGGGGTGAGAGGGAGATGGAGGAGGGGGGGGGGAGAAATCAGGATAGAAATGGGGAAGGGGGGGGTTCTCAGACAATGTGACATGGCACACGCTATTAATTCTGGCTCAGCGGAGAGACCCTGCCTCGCCATCTGCTCAGGGTCAGGGGCATTCGAAGGGGTCGCCGTCACCCCCCCCCCCCCCCCCCCCTCGTCCTCGGCAGACACCCGGCCAGGCCCGCGTGCATTTCCATAAAACAATTGCAAGCCAACCTGCTCCCGTGTCGGGTGGGTGGGGTTAAGAGGGGAGTGGAACGCCAGCTAGCTTCACCTAACAATGGCCTGTCAGATCAAAAGGCCCTTGGTGAACTTGATATACATTACAAAAGAGCCACACCACGGTAGGCCCCGGGCCCGGCCTCGGCGACCTGCGGTTGGATTTGAGCTTGGCGTTCGTTCGTTTGTTTGCAGTTTGCAGCCCCCCCCCCATCCAACCCCAGCCCAGCCCAGCCCCACCTCCTTCCTCTTAACCCCACCAAAATTGCATACACACACAAATGCGCGCGTGGCAGGCTGCTGTTAGGTGGAGGTGGTGGTGGTGTTGTGTGTTCACTTCAAAATGCAGTAAAAATAAATAATAATAATAATATAATGCCTCTTAGTGCTGAATTGATTAATCAGAAGGTTCAGTTTAGTCGACGGACAGATATTTTGATAACTGATTAAGGGTTTAGGTAATTTATCACGCAGAAATGCCAACTATTCACTGGCTGCAGCCTATAAAATGTGAGAATTTGCTGCTTTTCTGTTTTGTATTATTGTAAATGTAAGATGTTTGGGCAATAAACCATTAATCAATCGTTTTAAAAACGATAAAATAATCTGTTTCCAGTGATATAGGCTGGCTGTCAGATAAATGTAGGAGAGTAAAAATGACATCACTGAACTTTGAAAGGTGGTTGAGTAGAAGCAAGTAAGTGCTATTAAGCAAAAATACATAAATGAGAAAATGTATTTAGTTTCCACAACAGTGCTTTTCTGATTTGCTTTTAAAAAAGGAACGTAAATGCATAATAATTTGAAATCATGCATTAATAAACACAACGTTTAATTGCATTGGAACCGTAGAACCGTGCAGCGATAAGAGGAATGTTTCTACTTGCTAACAGAGAAGCTCCTGTTCTCTAAGGAAGCCATTGCGTGCGAGACCTGGCAAAGCTACAAGATTTCAGGGTCCCTAATTCTGTTGGAGCTTAAAATTGGGATTAGCCCTAAAACAAGAGAAGATCAGACGGCTGGAAGAGGTATCACACATGACTTCCTGCCTTCTTTTCCCTTCCACCAGCCCTTCTTCATTTAGCTTGATCCATGCATCCGTCCCTCGCTGCTTTCATTTTAAACAAAAGAAAACTACTTCATTTCTTTGACCTCCTCGGTGTGTTTGTGTGTGTGTGTTCATCAGCCAGGGATGTAAATTGGTGAGGAGTCCCTCCTGTGCCCCCCCCCCCGGAGCTAAATCCCTTAATCTGCTCTCGGACACGTCTGGAGGGCAAAACAAACAAATAGGATCCCCCTCGTCTTCCTCCTCCCTTCTACCACCAAGTCCACACACACACACACAAACGGATGTCGCCCCCCTGAGCCCCGTCACCGAACATGGCACCGATGGGAGGAGAGGGTGACATTAACCCTCTCAAGGTTAACGAAGTGAGGTTGTAACCGCAGGGCTGGTGATTCAAATTACGATAGCGGACGCCTTGGAAAAACATACTCACAAGTCATACCAAGACCGAATATTACCCCCCCCCTTTGTCAATTTGATTCTAGTTTCTACCCAGTAGCTGCTGTGATAAATGTTAAGAGCATAGCAGGATCTCTCCTGCCACGCTTCCTGCTGATGAAAAACAATGCCGTTTTGGCCATTTGATACAGTTGACGGTGCTCATTTCCGTCCCACACATTGCTCATTTCGTCTTGATGACACTGCGGTTTCCTAGCTGGTGTCAATACCTCCTCCAAATGGAACTCTAAAATTGTCCATGTCCTCTAGAATGACACACAGAAGCGTTTTCTGATCTGATGCCCCGAACGCCAAATCTTTACAAGTCACTGCTGAAGGTTAAGGTTTGGTTAGGTCTTGGCACAAACACGACTTGGTCAAGTGTAGGGAAGAAACTGTGGTTTGGGTTCAAAGGAATACTTTGCTAATGTTAGGAGAGTTTCTTCGTCATGGTGACAATAATAACTGTTGAAACAAACAGTGGTCTCCTGTATCAAAGTCAGATGTTTTGTTGACCTATCCATTCACCCCACCCTCCTTCCTACATGGACTTTGTTCCATAATTACATCACCTGACTTCCTCATTTGTTCCAGTCATAATTACCACGGCCACTAGAGGGTCTCATCACTTGAACACATGTCATTTGGGGCACTTGCTGAAGCAGCTGATGCTGTAGTTCTTCTTGGGGGACATTCTCATATTTATTGATGGTGTATTATTTTTTTTTAATTATCTGATTAGGTGTTCCCTAGGGATCTGATCTAGGGCCTCTGCTATTCTCTGGATACATTATAAATATCTGTTCCTCTGTGCTACATACAGTTTTTATACAGATGATACAATTTTGCATACAGTAAATTTACACCCTAGTTTTTAGGTCTTGCAAGAGCTCTAACTGATCTCAGTCTGGCATCAAATGCAAAAAGCAACAACAACAACAAAACAAATGTATGCTCTTTACATGAGGTAAATGTGTGCTACTCTACAAATATATGCCTTGGATGGCTCACAAACTGGACAATTGTTCCTTCATTTATAACAGAGCTTGGGAAAAAGGTGTTACACTCAGATGTAATAAACTTAAAATTTTAATTGAGTCCACCATTGACTATTCCTGTACCTTCGATGCCTAAATCTGGGTGTAGTGCAGATCTAGTGTTAGATAGCTATTTATTTCATGTTGTTATAGTGAAAATGTCTTTAATGCTAGTTTGATGTCCCCTTTTATTTTTACCAGTTTATCTTTATCTTTTGTTTGCAGTTTGGTAAGGTTTAATGTTTGTCTAAATGTTGCTTTAATTGTCATGTGTGCACAGGTGAGGGCACCCGTGCAAAAGAAAAAGAACTTTGTTCATGCATCTGTTCTTATGTCCTCGTAAATGTGTGCCAGGTCATCTGAATGAAATTAAACCGAAAGTGTGTGTGGTGGGGGGTGTTCTCGCGGAGGTCAAAGTTGAAAGGTCAGGAGGTCAACACAGCGTCATGAACACCAGCTGGCACATCAGCTGATGACAGGCAGAATTTTGTGTACAAAGGTTGGCTAAAACAATACCGCTCCAGAAGAGGTTAAATGCTGGCAGACACAGATGACGATGGAGCCAAAACACAGCTGAGGCCAACAGAAAAATGTCTATCTATTTATATACGCGTATATATGTGGTCTCTGTTGTCTGTGTTCAATCCGGCCACACCCTCTCCTCCCCCGTCTCCTGCCTATAAACCAAACTTATTACCTTTAAATAAAAACCATCTTCCCGTCTTTTCCCCCCTTTTCTCTTTTTCTTTCTGTTCGTTTTTAGCCTCTTCCTGCCTTCACTGCGGGTTACCTCTGACTCCTGACTGGGTGGGAGCTGCGATGGGCCAAAACAGTGATGTCACTGCTGTTATTTTCAATAGGGGTGAGCTCATTGGCTGAAACCACAGAACAGCTGGCATCCAAGTGTCAGGGAACAAGCGGCCGGGGTTACTATTGGCCCGCCGCTGGCCTTCGTTTAGATTACATCTGGGGAAAGGATCTGAGACAAACTGCGCTAGCTCTCAAAATTTCTTCTATCTGTCTTTCTATCTGCTGTGTCTATCCTTCGTCTATCCATTACTCTAATGAGTCATAAATGACTAGGCAGGAAAATAGAGATATTAAAAGATGGGGACACAGGCGAAAAGAAAAGGAAGGACTGAGAGCGACACACCAAGACCGCAACAGACAGCGATGATAAATAACACAGCTTTTCGCATTTTAGAGTCTGGCTCAAAGGCCTCAAGCAGCAGATATTAGTGTGGAGGCCAGCAGCCGCACGCTAGTTGACCATGACATGGAAAGAGTGACACGGCTGTGCAAGATGTGCCGGAGGACTGATAAAACACCAACTGCTCCTCCTGTGATTCCAGTTTAAATCGCTGCACCAGTTCCCGTTGACTTTTACAAAAAAGGAAAAAAAATCACCTCGTACACACTTTAAAGTTGTCAAAAACAAGGGCCAAAACAATTAAGGGCCAGTTTTTGTGGTTTGGTGCAGTAAATTTCTTGTTTCAACGGAGTGGAACTTCACAATATGTCACAATATGTCAGTTTCAGACAGGGTAGTTTCAAAAACCTTCCTCAGGTAAATACTTGATGCTAAGCAACTGCATGACAATTATTAGGTATTTGTGTTATAAATTTTATAAAAAAGCAAGGCCCTCCCTAACATTACTAATATTTACTTCGGCTCTCAAAATAATATATTTAAAAATAACAAAATGGTGACTGAAGCCACTCTACTTTTTTAAACTAACGAGCTAGACTTAGAGATAGAGAGATAGACTTATTTTAAATGACAAATTTAACTTTAACTGTGGTTTCTCTTTGTGTTATGATATAAGATGACGCAATAAAGGAAACTTGAAACTAGAAAGTGCCCATTCTCTAGGGGTTGTCAAAGGCATTCTGGGAAATGTAGGAGGTCATAAACTTAAGTTAAAGCGAACTCTTTCAAGGTCAAGAATAAACTTTGAGCTTCAGCTATTAAGCCAAAACCAAAAGATACTTGAAACGGCTGGGAAAACTCCACGTGCCGATGAAGATGAGAGACTGCGGACGGATGCTATTTATTTGAGTGGAGGAATTTTCCGTTATTGTAAAGGAGCACAGTGTTTTTTGTATAATACAATTTAATCTAATGCAAACATCCTGAATTGAATGATATACACATCAATTTGTAAAATGGGAGTTGGTGGAAGTCGAGCCCATTGTGTGCAACATGCATACACACAGTGGCTGCCAAAGAAACTCTCTAATACACACACACACACACACACACACACACACACACACACACACTGTAGGCACAATGCATATCTACAAAAGGAGGTAAATAGTTACACAAACATCTAAATGCATGTATATATTGTTCATAGAGGCCAATCAAAGGAGATATAGAAACATTGATTTTCTGCTCTCTGCTGGATATTCATGAGACCTGTGTGTGTGTGTGTGTGTGTGTATTAGTGTGTATATGAATGCCTCGCATCTGTGTACTAGTCAGACTATCTGTGTGTGTGTGTGTGTGTGTGTGAGGGTCAGTCTGGGCATCAGTCCAGACTGCTAAGAAGAAAAGGAGTGAGTTTCACCACAGGAGGCGGGTCTGGGCACTGTGCCAATCGACCTAGCACTAGCACTAGCACAAGCACGCACCCACCCACACACACACACACACACACACACACACACACACACACTCAGCCCGAGGCGGTGGCCCTGTGCTGCTGATGCCTGCAGGCAGGCCTGACCACTCGCTGCCCCCACAGACACACCGAGGACACAGAGAGAGCGAGCTGGAAGGGGAAGGATCGAGCAAGACGAGAAGAGAGGAGACAGAGGGAAGGACTGTGGGGGAGAGCAGCGAGAGGACAAGCTGATAAGGTTGAGGCTGAGAGACAGGGAAACAGAGGCAGATAATGATAGACGGAGGAAAACAGAAGGAGAAAGACAAGGGGGGATGAGGTGTCGGGGGAGAAGAGAACGACTGGTAGAGGAAAAAAGGTGGAAGCAAAGAAATGGAAAGAAGGGAAGAGAGGTGATTAGGGTGTGTTATATATATATATATATATATATATATGGAGGTGCAGTGAGGGTCCAGAGATGTCGAATGTGAGTTTAGGGCAAGCGAAGGGAGAAAAGATATAAAGGAGCGGAAAAGCAGCAGAGAGTGTTTTTGAAAACGGAAAGGGGGGTGACAGAGACAGACAAGGGCTTTGGGGACAGTGGAAAAGGGATAAGATAAAGGAGTGCAGGCAGGGGAAGTGCGTGAGAGAGGGTGAGACAGAGAGAGAAAACGATAGATAGCTGACGTGATATACATTAGTGGTTTGGGGACATAACAAAGCATCTTTTAATTGAACTGATAGAGAGATGATTCTTGCCTCGCTTTAGCTAAAATAAGATAACAGTTCCATTAGTTATGAACATTTTGGCACACTTACAATGCTTTGGAGAACAATTACAGCGAAGCACTCTAATGGTATTGTATTAGGGAATTGAATGGATTTTTTGCATCTTGCATCTTATGTTTATTTTCTTTCCTTTATTTATGTAAATGGCCAACACGTAATTTAATTGCCATATTGTAACGTCATATTTTCATAACTGTCTGAGCTCGTGCCTTGATAATTTTGTCCCAAAATCAGCAAATCACCAAAAATCAGCAAATAAAGAGAATGAGAGCGAAAGCGTGGGAGACTGAACTCCCAACAAGGTCGTCGCCGTTTCCTTAACAGCACCAAGTGTCACGGGTAGCGTTTTACTTGGCTGTTGCTCCGACCGCTGTTGCTTTCACTCCTCTTTTCTCCAGCACAGGCCAGGACGGAGAGAAGAGAGGGAGATACAGCAAGACAGGAGCTGCTGACAGAGAGAGAGAGAGAGAGAGAGAGAGACAGAAAGAGTGAGACAGAGGAAGAGAAAGAAAGGGCGTCTGTGTTGGTGCCAGAGTGAGGTGTAGGGTTTCCTGAGACTTGTTTTCCTGACTTAGACGTTCTGTAAGCCCTCCATCCACTTCCCCTTTTACACACACACACACACGCACACACACACACGCACACACACACACACACACACACACACACACACCTCTCCTCAAATCGCACTACATATCGCAGGAGATAGAGGCTTTTTGGAAAACTGAGTCCAGTCCCCTTGGGCTATTCCCAAACCCGCTCTCCGGTTACACCACCACGTTCCAGAGCGCAATTCCTCAGTGTTGGGGCTGAGTTTACTTAGGCAGACGCCTCGCTCCTCAAAAAAAAAAAAAAAACGCTGCACAATCACCCCCAGAGCACTTAATCTCTGTTATTGGAACTCTGCTCCTATCAGTGCCCTCCCATCTAAATATTATTGGAGGCAGAGACAATAAAATATGCAACAAATATGTGAAATAACACCGGGAGTGCACAGCAAGTCCATTTCCTCAGCACTTTGCATTTGAAACGAGCGCCTTAATATGTGATGTGCGCAGATGTAACTAGCGGCTCAGAGGAAGCGCTTAACAAATGCACGCGTAAAAGTGAAGCGTGGAGTGCCAGCCGTCGCTTGACGTGACATTAAAAAGCTCTGGCGCTTTGGAGTGAGCATGTGTTTCATTTCGGAGCCATTAAAGATCCGCAGAGTCTGGCCGTCACGTCAAACGGCCTGTGGTCCATTTACGGCTGATCTGATTGCTCGCTCTAAAACGTGGCTGAGAGTCAAAAGATGCATCATGTCTTTTATGCAGAAGTCACGCGGGTTTTCACTCGTACCTGCAGGCATAACAAACTCAGACACGTTGACAGATGTACTGCAGGGGGAAATAAGGTGGAGTGTAAAATTGCAATTGTAACTAACAGAAAGTTGCAGTATTATGTTATAAACTATAACTCACGCTAGCAGGTTCATCATCCTCATCCTGGAACTCCCCCTTATTCTATAGAACTTTATTCTTAGAGGTGGTTATACAGTGTAGTGGTCCACAACCTTTTGTTCTTGTAACTCCACTAAAACAAAGGCTTCCTGCGATGAAGTGTTTGGTGTAATAAACTGTATTGAATAACTTATAGCATTTGAATAATATTTTGAGGCCCTAAGAGGCCAAACAACCCAGTGTTTTACAGGGAAATAGCAAAAAACGAGAGAAAAGTCTGAGAAAAGAAGCACGATTGTGCTTCCTCCTAACCCATTTATCATGTGACCCCTCGTGGTTGGGTCCTGAGCCTCAAATATGCCTCGGAAACCGCTGCTCTACGTGACAAAGTGATTGTTTTCCAAGTCTCAACTCTTGGCGATGAACTCCCAATGCAAGGCCCTACGGTGAATCACGACAGTTAAGTCGAGTCCGAGTCCTAAACAAGTCATTATCTGTCTCAGATATTAGCAATTAACTTGGTGAGTACGATGTTGCTGTGATAAACGACCAAAATAAGACCCAACGTGTTATAAACCAAAATGATGCTTTAAGACAACACAAAACAGAATATGCAAAGCTGAAGAAAATGCTTTGGATAATTACTTTCAGCCCTGGCTGTGGTGCATCCGATACGTTCCGCACTACATACTGTAGATAGCAGGAGGCAGACGGACGTCACTGCGCAGTAGCGTGCGTTAGGAATCCAGAATCCACAAGTACAAGTTGGTTTTCCTTCCATCTTGTCTCCCCCCCACCCCCGAGCCAAACCACGCTTTCTGATACCTCATCCTCCGTCCAAATGATTCATTCAACCATCCACCCACTAAAGAAACACTGAAACAAAGAGCGAACGCAACATAAAACAGCCCATACTTTTCCGACCACATGGCTTCGCACACAGACTAGCAAACCCACACACACACACACACAGAAGGTTTTGGGCACCCGTATGCATACCCACAGCACAAAACAAACAAACAAAAAAAAAAGGAAGACATATATTTACTCATCCAGATACGCATCATGTGCACACATGCCAAACTCTTGTCCACCGTATTGCACATCATTCGATCTCCATCTGCCTTTTCCTGCGCCAAAGCCCAAAGGCAACACCTGGCAGATTCCCAGAGCCGACCTGAGATGACATCATTCCCCTATCCCCCCTCGCTCCCTGTCTTTCTCCTTCTGCACCCATCCTACTTGCACAAAGGGCTGCGTTCCAACACAAATCATCCAACCCTGTCCTTAATGACAGGGTAGCGCTAACTGATGCCAGGGGGCAGGAGAGCTGGAGGTACTTTGGTCTGGGATTCTGCCCGTTCAGGATTCCTCCCTGAAACATGTGGTTTGTTCTCTCTCGCTCTCTCTCTCTCTCTCTGAATGGAGCAGCGACGGAGGGATGGATGGACGGACGAGGAGAGCAGGGAGTAGGGAAAGGGGAGACCACAAAGTCAGATCATAGCCCAAAGGGAGAGATCACTTGCAGCTCAGGTGGGATGTGATTCTGCTTTCATCTCGGCGTGGCTTTCTTGTGCGGCTGGCATTAAATAGCAGAAGTGCACCCTTTGGACAGAAAAAGAGGATGAGGTTTATGCATACAATTCAATCGTTTTTGCAAATTTCCTACTGACATCAGTGCATATGGGTGCTATTTAATCCCGTGGTTAGGTTTGGGGTTATGCACATGACATGACCATGGTTTATTTTTGACCCTCCATTTCACGTACAGGCGAACAAATGTAGGAAATAATGAAGTTCTTGAGCAGCTCTGGAAAGAAAACCCTTTCCAAAGGCTTTAAAGCTATTCAAAAAGATACGATAATATAATTCTGACAAGTCTGAATTCATTCAAGATGAGTCCAAATGCAAGTCACGTCTCAAGGCCTGTAATGGGAAGTCACAAGTCTTGTAGTTCTGAGACCAAAGTTGTCTCAAGTCCTTAAGGACAAGACAGCACCAAGTCTTCATAGGGAGCTTGCAAGTCAGTTGCAAGTCTCTTCAAGCCTCTGAGTCTCATTTCAGTCTCACAGCGGTCAGGTCCAAGTCAAGGCTTCATCTTTGTGACTTAAATTTGTGTCCAGCTCTGAAAGCAACAACGTAAATCATATCAGTACATTTTGTCGGGAGAAATTCTGAAGGCGTTCTTGAAAGACTTTGCATGCTGCTCGTCAGCAAAGAAATCTAAAAAGGTTGCGTTTGCAAAAGACTACAAGAGTGTTTCCTCGCAGACGCTTTTGACTACGTGAGGAAGGCAGATGCATTGCACAGATGCAGTCGACTCCCTGCCTGGATTACCAGCCTTGCTAATCATCTGGACTATCTGGTTGTGTCAAATCTGCTCTAGCGCTCAGAACGATCCCGCGCTCCTCTGGTTTGATTTTAGCCACATGTGAGCCCGCCTGCACGGTGCTGTAAACCTGTCATTGTTCTGGGTCAGCTCCCTAAGGATGTCCTGAAGGCCCACCACCACCACCACAAGCACACACTGCAGCAGGATAGCTCCTCCTCCTCCTCCTCCTCCTCCTCCTCCTCCTCCTCGGTCGGTAACAGGCCAAGAGCAGGCAGCCTGTGTTCCGTCAAGGCGTCCAAAATTCCATGACTTTCCCAGAATTCCCGGCCCCAGCCAAGTCATATATTCTGTTGTCATCCACAAGGCCCTAATGAAAACCCACGAGGAACACAGAGGCACACCATGTCTGCTCACCCACACGCCATTGACACTAAAATGAAAATACACACCAAATGACTCATCACGCACCGCCATGGATGCTAAATATCCATTACAACAGTTTGACTCTATACAGCTGCTGGTATGCCATAGGATGTAGGTCTGACGGCTTAATATGCTCTGCATGGAGACCACTAATAACACGACACAGTGCATGAAAAGGTATTGTGAGTATTCTCAACACCGTGAATCATTCAGCCCACTGGTGCACATCGGGTCCAACTAAAACAAGGCTCAGTGTGTCAAATTAGATCATAATATTACACATTTCTATCAATCTTTATTGCATTACCTGCTGTTAAACAGCTCTGTGAAGCTGCATACTTTCTGTGTTGTTCACTACAGTATAATTTTTAAATGCCCGCTTGGGGCTAAACTGTTTATTTTGATTCAGTCCCTCAGAATAAGGGGGAGCAAAGTGCGGTGCCAGGAAATATGAATGAAAACTGGCCCGCCGAGTATAAAAAAGCTTTAAAAGAGCTTTCCATGGTTTTTTAATGTAAGCAATGGCTTTGATCGGCTGCAGACTTAGTTTCACGAATGAACGTGTCAAGTGTTAAGGTGCCTTATAAATCACTCTCCCTCTTTTCTTAGCCCTTCCGAGGGGTGGAAGAGCAGCACGATTGCTCGGCGCTCTGGCCCTCTTTGTCAGTAGCCCTGCCTAAATCAACAGCCGCCCTGCTATTTTAGTGCTTAAGAAATTTTTAATATCATAATGGGACTGTAAAACGGAAACCTGCTATATAACGTGATTGACGGCCGAGGCTCGCACGAGCTCAGACTGCGGTGCCGTAATGGTGTGTGTTTCGAATGGGTGACAATAATATTTCAATCGGTGTGCGTGCAGTTTTGCAGGACTCTGTTCAATCAAACAGTAAATGTAACTGTGGTTTGAACATTTTGGTTCCACAGAATCAGTGGAACATGGGACAGCACGTCGAAAGAGGAAATGATGGTCTGCATCATGAGGTCTGTCCATAACAAAGATTTTCCTCCCCATTACTTTTTCCCCCAACCTTGAACACCAACTAATTGCTTAAACATTTCCTCTACGGATCCATACGTGGACACGGGCCAGGTGACAGGCTTTTGGCACTCTTCGAGGCACATTTGAGAATTTCCTACTCACCTCATTTAGAGGTGTTGTTTAATCACGTTCACGCTGCTGCCTGAAGAGACGCAAAGACAACAGGCCCCACTGAGTTTAGCCATAAGCACAGTAGAGATTCTGTAGGGTCTTTTTTTTTTTTTTTTTGGTCATTATTTACACAGTTGTATCTCTTTCTACTGATTTTCTACAGGAAACAAAAGAGATTTGCAAAAGCTCAAATCTAAAACAGGCTGAAAATGCTGCTTTTGTCATGCTCGGCTGATCCATCCAGTAGTTTTTAAGATATTTCAGTCTGGGCCAAAGGGGCAGGACGCCTGTCTGACTGACGGGCTGCGTTCGGCATAGCTGCAAAAATGTTGCCATGCTAACCTAAAACAGCACCGGCAACGTGTCACTCAAATCAAAAAACAAGAATTGTGCTAATCACTATTCTAAATATTGTGCAAATTGCTACGTTACGAAAGTTAACCCTTAATTACTAGATGAACGTTTATAATGAGCTCGGCTAAAAACAGATCTTAAGGGGCAAATGACATGTTTTCACACGTGCATCGCTGGGTGGCCAACTAGCTGCACAGACTGTTTATGACTGAACGCTCCAGCAAGAGTGTAAACAACACCAGCCAACGAGAAGCGAGCAGACAAACCATCGTTGCATCATCTGCCCCTTTACCATTGGCTCTCTGTGCACACAGCCTCCGCTAAGGGCCGACACACCGCAGCAATGAACTGCAATGCCTTCACGACTGGGCAGCAGAGATGCAACCTAAAACAAACCATAATTATCTATTTGTGGTCCCGCTTCGGGCAAATATGAACATAATACAAAAGCACACACACGATGTTTGGAGTTCCAGTAAGTTCCACAACCGCAGTTTAGTCTCGGGGGGGATACTGGGTTCCTCTTAGCTGGACTTCTTCGCTTTCTTTCCTGCATGACACACACACACACACACACGTGCATGCACTAAGTGTAACTCTAGCTCGCTGCAGACCACACCGTCACTGGGGCAGTTTGCCTTCGCCTGCCTGCTGCGAGCCTGGCCGGAGCCTTTTGTCCTAGACATTGCTTCAGACTTATACTATCTGTTTCCACAGCCGTGCGCCTGCTGACCCAGGAATGTGGACTGCACTCCGGCACATTGTTTTACAAGGCTACGCGGCGTATTCGAGATGTGAAATGTAGACTCTCGCTTGCTTTGCGGCAGAGAACCAACCGTGTGCGTGTTTGAACTTGTGTGCGCGCCGAATAAATTATAATCTGCGATAATCTCTTTTCATTATTGGCGACATCTGTGGCGAATCATTCGCATCATTCACAGAACGCAGGCCGTGCCATCGCGTATTCCAAAGAAATGGTCAAAACAAAGCGCATCACTTTTGTCCCGCATCAGGTTTTGAAGGATCCACTCTTAGGCCTTACAGGGCAACTCCGCTGATTTCCGTTTACAGTTCCTGGCGCGTACTACCGCTTATGTGAAAAAGGTTGTACGGAGCCTTTTGTGGCTCCGGAGGGAGCTGCGCAAAATCTGATACGTTGCCTCGCGTGATGTCACTTGAGTCAGCGTCGGTTGGTATGATAATGAAGACAACGTGGAGGTGTGGAGTTAGAAAGAAGTGACCTCTGCAGCCTCTCTGCTGGAGGCTACGTTAGCTGCCACTGGCATAACACACCAGATCTGTACAGTCGAGACAAGTTGCATTATGGGTAATGTGCAGTCGGTGCCAGGTTTTGACAAAAATGAAGAATGGGTGGACTAAAAAAAGACAATATTTCGCTTGTTGATGCATATAGATTTTGATCCTTTAAAAAAAAAAAGAAAAAAAAAAGTCCACCGGGAGTCCGACATTGTTGAGTGCATCACTAAATCTGTGGGCCAAAAATGCTGGTAGGAACTGAACTTTAATTACTGCTGTATGACATTACTCAGCATTATAGACTGGCAACGTGCAAATCCCTCAGAGACCGTATGAAAGTGGCTTTCTTTTCTATACTTGTACAATGCCTAAAAAGATTCCACAGCACAATTTCATAAAAGACGCAGCTGTTTGTGTTTTGTCAATTCACTGACTACTGGGAAACCCAGAATCAAGAGCACAAGTAATTACTATTAGAAAGTAGATTTTTCTACTTTGTCCAAGTTACGACTAACGATTATTGAGGCTTCATCGCTTTGTCCGCGTTTTTTTTGTTACACGTCATTTTGTTGCAGATGTTTTGAGCTGGACCACGATGTGCAGCAAACGCTTGCACACATTTAGATTCAGCCTTTGCTCTTCCTTTATTTGACAGATGCACATCTGTATTCTTTTGCAGATCTCTTACATAATCCGACTGCAAGCATCTTGATGCTTTTCTTTTTTGTAATTTCTGGTTCTTTTGTAATATGCGGACATCATAATTGATGCTGGGAGTCCTATATTTCTTTATAGATATGAATGACCTCTCTATGGCCCGTTTATGTTGACTGTCATTGCTTTGACTCACCTGTACACTGTATGAGTCAGTCAGGAGAATACAGGCCTTTGTCTCGCGTAACAAAACACTGATCCACGAAACACAAAAATGAAATGACTGTGTCCGACTTGTGAACGTGTGCACCGCATTAACTCTGCACTAGCAAACAAACCAAGAAATCCTCCTAAAGTGCAGCACTTCCTCCAACAGAAATGAACGCCACAGTTCTGTCTTCAATTACAGACGGTGTCAACAAGAAGCTCCTCGCAGCTCTTGTTATTGCTCACGTGTTATTCTCCGTTTCTGTTTACCACACTTGACATAGAGCGAGGCGTTTTCTCATCCCTCCCCTCCCCGAACGCTCTCTGCCGTTGCTCCAACCCCCCGTGACCTGTCTGTCAACCCTTGTTCCCATGGCAATTAGTTAGAAACATCGGCCAATTATCTGCCGCTCTTGAACACACGCCTCTAACAAACTGCTCAGAGGCGACGTGCCACCACTTTCCGAATACCACCTCAATGGCTGAGGGAGATTTGTGTGATGGGTTAATAGTAGGATAGTAAAAGTGCTGCAGAGGCGACATTGTTGAGTTCATGTTGGTTTATAGTTGCGCGGTGACCCTATTGAATGTTTTATAGTGATGGGTGTCTTTCTACATATCCAGCTGAATGGAACAAGAGCCACATAGAGGCCTAAACAACACAGAACCATAAAAACCTGGTCGAGACTTGAGGCCTGCTTCAGAACAGACGGGCGTAAGGCGCAGGTTCGTATTTGAAACAAAATGCCACAGTGTCACGGTGATTCAAAAGGCTCGATTCATGCCAAGGCAAGGCTCAGACGCTGAAGGCCATGCTGCACAACCTGTTACATACTTTGCCAGGCAAAGTAACAGAGATTGAGTGTCTTTCTATTCTGTGTGTAGGTGACGCGTCCCCTCAAGAATGTGGTTCTCTTCCTCTCGCTGTTCTCTTCAATTTCCCCTCTGGTTGCTTACTTCACTCGCGCGGCCGAGAAGCAGTCGCTTGAGGAATCTGGAAAACACCAGCGGGGAATGAGAGGAATTTCTACTTTTCGTCCCCCCCAACCACCCCCTCAGCCCTTGCTCTCTTTGCTTTGGATGCCTCTGCACAGCCGGGCTCTTGAGTTTTCTCCCGTTTCTGAACGCAGCCCAACAATAACAACCTCTCATAAACAATGGGGCTTGTTGATTGGGGGGTTGAGAAGGAGAGTGGCCGTTGCTGGCCCGCGCAGTCGCTTTGCTGGCAGCGGTCCTCGCGGAAAGGTCCTAAAAGTCTGAAAGTACAGGCCACAGCGAGGACTGAAAGATTTAAGGGCGACTTTAAAAATGCACCATCTCTGAATGACCATAAACACATGTTTTAGTCCTTTCTTAATCTATATTTCCTCCAAAAAGGACTTTGATGGACCAAACTCTGAAAGGGGACGCTGGTCAATGTCAGGAAACCACAAAAGTAGAGGGGGGAGAAAAAAAAAATTCAGTTTTGGAATTCCCTGCTTTTGCAGCACCCATGAACTCGTAAAGCGAGTCTGGATCACGTCGAGGAAGCTTTTGAGCAAGACGACCACGGAGACCTGCCCCGTCCTTTCAGCCTATGGGCAAAACACAGCTAGAGTCACATGCCATTTAAACAGCCGAGCAACAATTAAACCCTGTGTCTGCGACAGGGAAATGATAATACAGAGTGACGTGTCCTGGAATAACTCTTGTCTCTACTATTTCCATCTTGGAAGACGACACCGCACATTACTGGACATTGTTCCTCATCTGCTGAAGTGTTTTTATGACTCTTTTACCAACTAAATCAAAATAAAATGTCAAAAGAGATTCTTGTGACTAGGACGGGTAAACAAACCACTGTATTTTATTATAATTTCCTACAGGCTGCATACCAGAGCAAGGGCCTTTTGGAAATACAAACGTTTTTCCAAAATATCTCAGATGCACAAACAAAACATTACAGTCCAATGCCTTTTATATTAACACACGGGCATGGCGCGCCCCCTTGTGGACAAAGGAGAACTAACTTACATTTCTGGATGAAAGTAAAGCTCATGCTAATATGCACAGAATTCCTTTCACTTCATCGCTTAACAACCAAAAAAACACACACATTCTCGTCCAGAAAACTCACTCATGCGCACAACAAGCACTCATCAAAAAGGTATTTTCTGTTCGTCCGCAGCAGCAACGTCCGGAGTTAGTGAAGAGCTAGCTGTCCGTCACTGGCAATCATTTCCCTGCAGGCTTGAATGGATCCGACCACATCGTCACACCTTCAGACAAAAATACACAGATGACACAAAATAAACAGCGTCAGCATGTACACAACTGCAACTCCACTGTTAACGCACTAAACAACACATGACAAGTCGGGTCACTGCTCTTACACACACACCGGCTTCAGCAATATGTGCAATTAAGTCACATTTCACCACACTTGGAAGTACTTGCCGAGTGTTGCTCACCATTACACAACAGCAGACGGCGCCTACAAGTTTATATTCGGCAACATATCTGTACATTTGGAGGGAATGTCTATGGAAATTGTCCCGATATTGTAAACCACATGCATCTGGTGCTCCCTAAGGAAAACCACCAAGCTATGTGTCTGCAAGTACTGTGCTACAAAAATTTAAAAAAAAGTTAGCAGAACTGCACTGTTGCCCGTCCATCTGTGTAGAACGGACATATGCACGGGAGGTCTTTGTAAAGGACATACATATCCCGTCAAAGTAAATCCGATACATTCCGACTGACTGCAAGAATGTAATAAAAATCTAAACAAACCAGCACATTGTCTCGCTTGCTACTGGCGTATTTATCTATGATGGTTCAGTCCACACAGGGCACATGCTGTCTCTTACCCACAGGTTGGATTTCCGCCTGGTTGACTCCTGCCCGGTTGATCTTCTGGACTTCTCCTAGGACAGAGAGAGCAGGAACAGCACAAGATGAAGATTTGTGGCCCAGACTTTCCACACTGCAGCTTCGTTGTTCTCTTTTGTCTGGAACACTGGAAGGGACGCCGATCCACAATCTCATCACCATGTTATGTCCTGACTTTGCATCTGTGCTGGCCAGAGCTGGCTGAGCCTACAAAGAACTGTCCAACAAGTGGAGCTGAGTTACTTCTCCTGGCATCACCCAATATTATCTTTGTCTTAAGTTAACTACATCTTGTGCTTTTGGGAAACTGGAGAAGAAGCCCCTTGCGTCCAGTTAGCATAGCTTGCTTGCAAAGTCTAGGCGGACAACACTTTTAGCTTTGGCCACATTCAGACACAACAGCGTCCTGAAAGGCTTTCCTGTAATGTCTTCTTGGGAACATAAAACACCCAGTTAATTAGATTAAACTGGTGACAAGGGACCGAAAAGGTCCCGCGGAACATCCAAAATAATTCTAAACACCTTATTAGCCAGCTAAGCTAGCTAAGCTAGCTAAAACTGCAAGCTGTCAGTGTGATCTTTCCGAGCACGGAGAGCAACACTTAGCATTAGCTGTGGCTGGAAGGAATTAGCACAGTGCAGCAACATGCTACCATAAACGACGTTAAGCTGCTGCAAACTGTGCGGATGTATACAGCTGTTTTTGGAAAAGCTGCTGCCCACTTACTGTACTCGTCCTTGTGCGCGAGCGGGTAGAAGAATATGGGGTAAAACGCGGCGGCAACTGCGGCCACGAAGCCTCCGAACACCAGCGCCGCCTTCCTGTTCCTTGACATTTTAACGCGACACGCCCGCCTCCCGACTGACAAATCATTTCCGGCGCAAAAGGTCACGACAAAAGCGAACGTTAACGGGAGCGGCGTCAAGCGGGATTGGCTCCCCTGGGCTTCCGTACTGTCTGAAAAACACGAGTCGTCACAGTCACTCACGTGCTGCGTCACAACAACAACAACAACAAGAAGAAGAAGGAGAAGTAGAAGTTACTTAACGCCTCTCGTCTTCCGCGGGCTGTAAAGATGAGACATTTGGCCGTTTTTGTGCTTCTTCTTTGTCGCTGTCACTTGCACGGAGAGGCAGGCGACAGCGAGCCGGTCCGAACGTTCGTGACCCCTCACAGTCACATGGACGTCGGCTGGGTGTACACGATCCCGGTAGGTGTCTGCCGCCAAGAGTTCCAGCTGTCACCAAACCACCATTACCCGCGTAAAGTGGATGGATGTGCGTGTGTTCCACGTTACATAATGTATATGTGTGTGTGTGTGTGTTTGTGTGTTCCATGTAATGTATATGTGTGTGTGTGTGTGTTCCATGTAACATAATGTATATGTGTGTGTGTGTGTGTGTGTTCCACGTAACATAATGTATATGTGTGTGTGTGTGTGTGTGTTCCACGTAACATAATGTATATGTGTGTGTGTGTGTTTGTGTGTTCCATGTAACATAATGTATATGTGTGTGTGTGTGTGTGTGTGTTCCATGTAACATAATGTATATGTGTGTGTGTTTGTGTGTTCCACGTAACATAATGTATATGTGTGTGTGTGTGTGTGTGTTCCACGTAACATAATGTATATGTGTGTGTGTGTGTTTGTGTG